>JAQJVL010000835.1:0-175000 GCA_035578905.1 Stictocephala bisonia
GGTGGTTCGTCCCATCTTTCAGGGCCCCGGAAACCCTTGTATTAAATTAACACTAATACATTTGTTCTATGCGGGGTTTGTAATGTTTTAGTGGTGGGGGTAGAGTGGTAGGGGAAAAGTCGAGTCCCTAGTGGACATTCTGGCGCTACATCACTTCGCGTCCGGCTGTTAAGCAGTGCACACCACGCTCCTATTACAACAACAAGAAGAAATAAATGGACTCTCCAGTACAAGATGATACAGTTTCTTCATCAACACACTATAGCACAAATAACATTTCTCATGTACGACTTATAGATGAACGGGAAATTCAAGTACAAGAGGTGAGTAGCACTACATCTTCAGATATTGAAGCAATTTTGCTATCACTAATTGAAGGTTAAGAAAACAATGAAGTGTTTGCAACAACAACTATCGTTCAGACTTGGAATATGTACCACCACCACCACAAACAACATCGATGAGAAGAGGGACTGAAGTAGTAGTAGTAGGAGAAGAGAGAAACAAAATTTGAACATTACAAAAACATTATTACGTATTTATTGTTTCCAGTGTTGCCAACCTAAAAAATTCCCTCACAAAAGTTCCCTCACTACAAAATTTCCCACACACACACAGATCTTGTACGAATTATTGTTTTCGTTACAATACTATTTATTGTTGATTACAAAGTTTTGTTCTTCAAAACAAATACAGATCTTGTACGAATCGTATTCGTTTTTGAGTAACCAATTTTTTGTAATCAACAACAAAAATAGATTTGTAACGAAAACAATAATTCGTACAAGATCTCTTTTTTAAAACTTACTTTGGATGACCTTGAACTTTAAATCGTGACGTCACCAATTCACGTCCCCGTGACGTCCTCAGCCACGTCACACTCTAATATGACGCAGGCCAACTTTTCTTTAAATTTTTGACAACCGGAAGTCATCAATTGAGCCAGCAGCCCTAGTTTCACACTACTAAGCACGAGTTGAGTTGATACGAATACTTGATTCAGCTCTATGATTGATGATCAATCCACCACCCTTGCACGTGCAGTGGTATTGGCGGAGTTAAATCACTATATATTTCAGATTGTTCTTTCTTCTTCATTTTATGTTTGCATGGCATTAAAAACCATACTATATAGTATATACTTCATACTGGTATATATATTCAAATTAAACTAAGTCCACCATCCTTACTCTATTAAAAAATCTCCAATATAGCTTATGTGCAATGAGCAGACTAAGTTAAAAAATCCGTCCTCTATAAAGAAACAACAAAACTGTATAAAGTATGTTCTCTTCAATATAAAAAAAATCTTTCTGTTTAAAATCGGTTTTATTTTTACTCCTTTAAAATGTTGCGGAGGAGAGGAATTATTGTGGTTACGAAAAAATTATAAGCTATTTACATCAGTAATTTATATTCTAAATAACATAACTAATTAGATTAAGAAACATCATTGATATAGCTTGTTCTTATTTATTTTAACATGCTTTGTTATTTCAGATAAAGTTAATGTGTATTTGTGTTTTTATTGTGAATATTTGGCATTTTTTCCTCAATCTCAATCAAGGAAAATATTTTAAAACATTACAAGGACTTAAGTATTATAATAACAGGTAACATTTAAAAGATCTATAGCCAAGAAGGTTGGAGAATTTCGTTCTTTAGAAACATAAAGTCGGTTGTTAAATAAAAGTGGTCTGATATGTGACTGGTCACTTCAGAGCACTCAAACTGACCATCGATATGCTTCAATATACACATATGTACCAACCCTTACACGAGTAACTTTTCAGTAAACGAGTAACTGATATTTTGTTCAAGCTCTTCAAAATTAAATTAGAGCACCATTAATACATTCTTATAAACATTAGGCTAAAAACCCTGGTATCCTAAACATTATTCTACATATGTACGGTTACATAGACTAATTTGAGAAGCATTACATATAAATGATGTATTATTGAAGTCTAAGATATATACAGAATTTTTTATGAATTGAAGTTTAATATATTTTCTATTTACTTATATAATTATTCAAATGTACGTTATAAATCTGCCTAGTTAACTTATATCAACTTGGTATGTATAAAGAGTAGGATTTATGAAAATTATATCAACCTTAAAAAACTAAGTTTCGTCAGGTTGATTAATTTTTAAAGCAAAATAAACAAAGAATCAAGTTTTTTAGTAATTTGTTCCATGCATCTAGTGTTTGTTATATGAGTATTTTGTTACTGTATATTGTTGTATTGTTATATAATAAATGTTATTTCTACTACCGTTGACATTTTTAGAAATACAAAAATCTATATGTACAGTGGTACCCACCTACCAGAATACGTATAGTGGTTATGGTCCTCCCACCCATCCATTCATGCATAGTATTATGTATATAGCTTCTGTAGTTAGGATTATAACGTTATAAATCCTGTTTTATCAAATAAAATCTACAGTACATATATATGAGTGTGATAAAGATAGTGAGAAGGTAGAGGAAGTTCTTCAAAAGGTGGCCAGTAACATCAAGGTGCCGTTTGACCTGCAAACTATCCACCAAGCACACAGACTTCAACCCAGGAATGATGGCAAACCAGCAACAATCATCGTGCAATTCTTCTCCAAATCTGAAAGAGACCAATGGCTGCAGTGTGGCAGAAGGGCTAAACTGGAAGGAGTTTATTTTAACGAGAATCTCTGCCCATACTACAGACTGTTACTGAAGGAGACCAAAATAAGAGCCAAAACACATGATTATAAATTTGTATGGTTCAGGGGCGGAAAAATCCTGGTGAGGAAGGGAGAAAATGACAAAAATATTCTAGTTATTAAAAGTAAAAAGGACTTAAAAAAGATAAAATGAGTAGAGTAGCATGGTAAACAAAGTAAAAGAAATCTACCCTGTTATAGGGTTAGAGAACGTATATTTTGTCATCTCCCCCTACACCAGGATTTCTTATCTGTTCTACCTTCATATTTTCAATGCTGGCCTATTTTTTAAGGGTGGTGTTTCGATAGATTTACCTCTGCACAATTTTAAATATTTATTTACAAGGTTAGGCTATATTATCTATAGGCCTAAGTATTTATTCTCAGAGGTAAGCCTAGTTAAGTGTTCATTAGTTTCTTTTCTCAATGTCTATTTTTTATCACTTTTGTATTTGCATGGGTCAAAGCTTTTATTTATTGTTATACTGATCGCTATATTTTATGCCCTGTTATTTTTTCATAAAGTCTATTATGCATAGTTGTCAAATTTATATAGATTTTATTCATTGTTATATTCTTTCATAGTTCAATATTTATTCTTTTTGAATGTCCTGTTCCAAGGGTATTTATTTCTAATAATAGGCTACTTAAGTTACACACTGTTATTTTTTCCAACATTTTACTATCTGTTATTTTTGTTTCTGCATGGTTATCAATATTTATTTGTTATAGCTTATAGTGTTTGTTTATTGTTGTCTAGTTTCGGAGATTATTACTTGTTATTTTTGAACTTACAATGTTATAATTATTTATTTGTTAAGTTAGGCTATATTAGGCTAATATCGTTCTTTTGTATCAAGGTTTATTGCTGGTGTTCTTATTGGATTAGATTTAGATATTTATATGTTTCACTAGGCATTATATGGTATCAGATTGCATATCTAGATTAAATTTAGGATTAGGAATAGCAATTCAAATGATATGGCCCCAGAGTTAATAGATAGTAGACTGTTTTTTGACACATACCAAAGTTTGGACGAATGGTGCAAAAGCGTAAAATATTTAGATAATAGGTGTAGTATAGAAATAGTTTACCTTAACATAAGATCAATTAGAAAGCACTGGGATAATTTGAAAATACAATTAGCAATAGGTAATGTTACTGTTCATCTACTGATTTTATCTGAGGTGTCCTGTGACCTAAACGAAATAGCTGTATTTAATTTGGAAAATTTCACAAAAATTGTTAAACTAAGGGAAAACAAAGACGGAGGGGGCCTAGTTATGTATGTAAATAATAAAACTTTGAACTTTACTCCTACAGATTTGCATGAAATTGTAACGTATGAACACATAACTGGAGAGCTGGAGATAATTGGGTCCAGTAGCCAAGGCAAACTTGGAATCCATGCAGTGTATAGACCCCCCACCTCTAGCGGATTTCCCCTTCCTCAAGCTATTCAGGAATTTGAAACTACTTTACAAGCATTAAACTCATATAAAAATTTAATATTCATTGGAGATACTAACATAAACAGTAAAGATAAAGACAATTTAAATGTACACAGATATGAAGCTGTTCTGGCCACCTGGGGTATGGAAAGAGCAATTTGGGATTACACCAGAGAACAAATTAGACTGGATACTGTTGTAAAATCATGCATTGATCATATTTATTACAAGTTTGATATGCCTATTGAAAATATTTTTTCTGGTGTTATAAAAACAAAGATCTCAGACCACTATCCTATAATTGCTAGAATTCTAATGGAGGAAGGAGGAAAAGGAGACGCAGAGGTAGAAAAATTTGAAAAAATTAATGAATCGCTGCTTAAAGAGAGATTGTTACGAGAAAACTGGGATTTAATTGCAGAAAACAATGTTAACAGAGGGTTTGAAGAGTTAATTAGGAAATTTAGACTTAATTATGAAAAATGTAAAGTAACAATCACTAAGAAAGGTGGTGGGGAAACTGGGCAAAGCCAAAAGTCAAATATTTTGAAAAAAGAATGGATGACACATAGAATTTTGCAATTAATTAAGGAAAGGGATAGAATTTTTCATCTTTGGAAAGGGGACCCCTCAAATCAAGGACACAGAAACCTGTATAAACGACTTAGAAACAAAATAAACAGTGAAATAAGATATAACAAAAATAATTGTTATAAGCAATTGTTTGAAAAGAATAAATATGATGCAAAAAAGTATGGCAAAATGTGAATAATTTACTTGGTAGAGAGAAAAAGGGTAATATTGACAGGACAGTTGAAACAGCTATGGGAAAAATTATGAGTAAAAATCAAATAACTAATGGCTTTGCTCAGTATTTTGTTGAAGGGGTAGAGTGTTTAAAACATGCATGCAATTTCAATCAAAATCATGATATTATGCTCACTGAGAATAATTTGAGATCTCAAAATAAAAAGCCTGAATATTTTCTACAAATACCGAAAGCTACCAAGGAGATAATTTTGAATGTAATTAAAAAAATGAATAAAGACAAGGCACCTGGTGTTGATCAAATTTGAATGAAAGATTTACAGCTGATTGCGGATATAATAGCAGAACCTTTGGCCAGACTAATAAATAAATCAATAACTGAGGGTATATTTCCAGAATGTTTGAAAAAGGCAGTAATTAGACCAATACATAAAAGCAAAAGCAAGAAAG
This sequence comes from Stictocephala bisonia, assembly GCA_035578905.1. NCBI lineage: Eukaryota > Metazoa > Arthropoda > Insecta > Hemiptera > Membracidae > Stictocephala > Stictocephala bisonia. The sequence goes on from JAQJVL010000835.1 coordinate 5,377, forward strand.
AATTTTATAATTATAGACCAGTGGCTATTCTTAGTAGTATTGATAAGATATTTGAAAAATATGTATCAGAAGTCCTGAATAAATACCTGATGGAAAATAATATCCTAAATCGCAGGCAGTTTGGTTTTAGAAAAAAACTCAATACCCAGCTTGCCTTGGAGGAATTTGCAAATGAAGCAAATGAAGTGATGGATTCTAAAAGTCATGGATTGGGCCTATTTATTGACTTCTCCAAGGCGTTTGACACCGTTGAGCATAAACTAATTTGTAAAGCGTTGGAGAGGATAGGTGTTAGGGGTCCCTATCTAAATTGGTTTAAGAGTTACTTACATAATAGAACATTTGTAGTAAAGTTATTTAACAATTTCAGTGATGAAAAATATATTAATTATGGAGTACCCCAGGGTAGCCAGCTTGGACCGACATTATTTATCATATATCTAAATGAAATACTGAGTCAAATGAAGAACTGTCAGATATGGGCCTATGCAGATGACATTTTGTTATTAGCAGTGAACAGAGATTTAAATATAGCTGAAAGACATTTACAAGATGATTTTAAAACTTTTACCAAGTGGGCTCATGATAATGGTTTGGTGATAAACAGTAAAAAAAACCTGCATAATGCATTTCTGTCCAAAAAACATGAAATTTGATAACAACATCAAAATTGCATATCATAATTGCAAATGTCTACACAACATAGAGAACTGTAACTGTGAAAACATAACGATAGTGGAGAAGACAAAATATTTGGGTCTAACGGTTGACAATAGATTGACATGGATGGATCATGTGTCCACGTTACGTAAAAAACTTAATCCATGTGTACGGTAGCTGTCATGTATAGATTAAAAAATAAAGTAAACCAAAAGGTTAAAATTAGTGTTTATAAGGCACTTATTGAGTCAAATATGAGGTATGGTGTTTCGGTATGGGGGACAGCAGCAGAATGTCATCTTAATTCAATAAATATGCTTCAAAAAAGGGTTTTGAAGACTCTCTTTAAAAGCAATATTGGTCCCAACCTAGGCATAGATGAGAATAATGAGTTTATTTATATGGGCCTAATAACAGCTGAAGGTCTTTACATACTTAATATGTTAATTAAATACTTTGGAGAGAGTGAATATAAGATACCGTACAGTAGAACATTTAACACAAGGAGAGTGATTAAATAAGTAACTCCAACTCCTCGTACACTGTATGGTAAAAGATTGCCAAAATATACTGTTCCCCATTACTGTGACAATACTTACTCCACACATCACTAAGGCTAACTACTTGACAAATAAACAGGTATATAATAGAACCCATACAGCACTGCAAATCACAGACACTGAGACATAGGACTAGCTTGAAAGACAATGATCATATACCTTGTACACTGTTGGTAACTCTAAACATACACGGTATTCAAGTAAATAATATAAATATTGACTCATAGTGTAAAGAAACACACCAAAATTAAAACTATGATTGGGTGAGTAAAAGGTAACCTCTTTGACGTTTTGAGGTTATGTTGCTGTTGTGATAGAGAGCTTGTTTACCTTTCTCCTTGAGGTGGACAGACGGTCCAAAGACGTCTGGAGACAGGCACAGAGATATGACTTCTTTTTCCATGCATATGTCTTGATGAGTTATCTGTTTTATATGCATTGATTGGGTGACAAGCACAGGGCATATGTAGGAAATAGGTTATCAATTTATTGTTACTGTTAACTATGTTTGCTCGCCTTGTATTACTAAATTACTGCTAGTATATTATTTATTGTTATTGGTTATAGATAATTTATTTATATCATATGTTCCTTTATTATTGCTAGGTATTTATTTGCAGCAGGATAGATCTGCAGTTGCTTGTAAAGAGAAAATTATGATAAGTTGCCTGCCCCTGAACCGCCACAGTAATTAAAATTGTTACAAATTCCAATACTGTATATTTCAAGAGTAAGAAATGGACCCCACCGACAAGTTTTTTGTAACTTGATGGGGCGAAACAATTGTAAACAAATTGTTTATGATAAATAAAAAAAAATAAATAAATATATATATATTTATATATATACGAATATCTCAGTTGATGTACAGTATAAATTAGAACGGCATGCAATGTTTGTTGTATCGTCATTAAACATTTATTTTTTTTATGACGTTTATGATCTCACACTGGATATGAGTTTTAAGTAAGATGCCGAAAAATAAAACAATAAAAAATACCTACAAAATAACTACCAGAATATATTACTATTAATATTGCTCTAAACACATTTATATTACTTCAGTTTCATTTATTAACAAACGTGTGATATTTAAGGAGCCCATTCATATGTATACTACTGGGTCTGGAATAACCCCAGAGGGGAGGTAATATATTACAGCCACTGACCGGATATTGCCGTAGACCGGAAGTGATATGTTCGTACATACGGATGGGAGCGTTGTAGTGAAATTATACTAATTTTATAAATCTGTATGATAAAATAATTTTTTGTTTTCTTTAAAGCCTGATATTCTGATAAAAAATGGAACTACGTATTATATAGAATATAATACAACTACGATATAAATTTATCTCGATGAAGTATAAATATTCAAAATAGTAATTAAGTATATAAACTTAATTAGGTTAGGTTAGGTTAGGTTAAATAAACCAGAATTTATATGAATTAAGAATCTTGGATTAGCTAATAACATTTATAATACATTGCAACTATGGCCTAAGTTAAGTTTAACAATTTTTATTTTGCTGTTATTGGTTTCAATAGAACATAACACTTACCTGTATATATCAATTAAGTATTTGTATGTTTTTTAAATAAAATAAACGTTATTAAAAATGTCTTTCACGTTACAAAAATACATGACACAAATCTAAAAAAAACATTCTAGATTGTTTTATAATTTATAAATGTTAAATAGTTCCCTTTGTAAATGCATTTTTGCAATTAGCAGCTAATAATAGATTAGCAAAGAAGATTTACCATGGTTGAAAGGCATGAATTACGTCATTAAGGTCATATTGGCTGTTCAGTGCGAGAATAATGTTTGATAGTCCAATGATTACACATTTATTTATATATACTTACATATATTTTTATTCTAAAGATGCACATTATTTAAACAAAATGGAACTAGTATTATTATACTAGTTCCATTTTTTTATATTAATTAATAATAACTCTGAGAGTTAAAAACAATACAACCAACATCACTTTAATATATTTTAAATAATGGAATTATGTTTTACAACAATATAAAATAACATAAATGTACCAATAAATAAACAAGCGTAGAGAATGTAGCTATAAAATAACATAAATAATAAAACAACAATTATATATTAGTAATATATAATAATTGTTGTTTCAACAATACAATAAATAATAAATTTATCAACGAAAATAAATAACAATGAATTATAATTATTGAGGGACAGTAAAAACATTTTAGTCTTTAACTAAAATTAACGTTGATAGTATTTTGCAATGCTATAGAATAATCTTTGTATAATTATTTTGCAATACACTAAACCATCAATAGTTCTACATTAAAAAAAGACCAAAAACCATTTGTACCATACCAATTGTAGCATTGAAAATTAAATCGGGATTAAAATAACAATAGTTCTGTTATTTAACTAGTTTGCTTAATTTAATTTAATTTATTTAGTAATTTTACAGAAAAATAGATGAAAGCATAAATCATTAAATTACTTTAAAGTCCAACACTTGAAATTATTTTGATTTTTAAACGTAAAGTTCTTACGTTTAATACTATTTGTAAAGTCCTTATAATAATATTTTAATTAATTTACTATATTAATCATTTTTACAAACGTAATCATTAGCAATGTTCCTATCCGTGCTCAAGGCTTATTTATAATATGTTTTATCACAATTTATCATTGTAGTGTATTTACCTAGAGAAATTGTTTGATGCATAGCAGTAAAAAATATTGAAAACTATTATAATTACAAATAAATTAGTCAATATAAGATTTGCTTAGTATTTGCCAGTGGCCTTGATGGGAGGGCTCCAACGTTATCGCAAAGTAATGGAGTCTACTAGCGATTCCACCCTTGCACGCAGCCCACCTACCCGGTCACTGGTGGTGGTTCGGAAGTCACCATTGGTCCCCAGGTTCAGTGTTAGATAAGACGTCTTAGCTCTAACTTCCTCTGGTAAAATAAGACGACTTTAACTTCTTTTAACTATTTTATGCTTCTTTTCCATCAAACTGTTCACTAATCTAAATCACGTGTTCTTCAGTGTTGAACCTGGCTTAACAATGTCAAAATAAACCATCAGATATTAATAACTGCAGTTTTTATTTGACCCATAAATCTGTAATGTATCGGAGTGAATACAGTTTTTTTATATTTAGTTTTAAAGTAATTTAGTATATAAGCTCTGTTATATTTAAAGTTTGTTACAACTGATGAAATTGAATCCATTTTGTATGGATGACAAATCTTAAACAATGTAAAGCCCAGAAAATCGGTCGAAAAAATGAGAATACAGTACTGTATAACACTGTATAATATTGTATAACATTTCCCGTACAAACTGTGTTTATAAACCGTGAATTTCCTCATTAAAACTAGATTTATTTGAATGTAGCCTCTTTATATGATTATCAAACCTGAATGTATCTACACCTACAACACGTAATTAGGTTCACGAAAGAAAACATATGATTAAACAGTGTACAGTTTACAGTAATATAGTTCATTCTTACGTTTTTATTTTGCTGTATCTTTCGTTGTATAATGTTTTACTGTACGGTGAGGAGGTGAATTAATGGATATTTGGAGGACCACCTAATACATTTACAGTAGTATAAGTGAGAGATGGACTATGTCCGACTTATCCATGGTCAGATAGGTCACCACAAACGATTGAAGTTAATAGCCTCGAAGTCCAAGATTTTTAGCCCCAAATACAATGGAAACTTGTCACCCACACAGTCACTGCCTATCTTGATGATCGTCACGAGAGTCTGTTCGAATCATCAATGACGTGGAAGCCGGTCAGAGAACGTTCCGTCGCCTCGCACAAATGAAGTTCTGGAAGAGACATAAAATACAGTTAAATAATTAGGGGAGAATTTAGAGAGTCCAATTATTTAAAGAATTAATTAAAATTTATAGGATAGAGAAAATGGAAATTTTAAACCAAGACCCTGACGAAACGAGGTCTTTAGTCTTCTAGGTGCCACGACAGGGTGTCTTTCTTCCCTAAGCTAAGAGTGGAACGAGTCCCAGGCGAGAATCCTATGACATTGCTAGACAAATAAGCGTTCACTACGTCATATCGCCTGATTTATGGGGAGATATGAACTTAAAATTGGGAACTGGCAGGGCTTATCTCTGCTTACTCTGCTCTATCGAGTGTAAAATTAAATATACATATTGTGTTTGACAAAGAATAATAACTAATTGGAAAATGACTAAATACTAAACATTTATTATTATTAATAATTCATAGTGAAAGAGACTTTTTATTTATATTATTATAAAGTGAAGTATTTTTTATATTTGCCACTAAACAATTATAAACAGCTAATGTTAAATATGAGCATTACATATATATAAAATATAGTCTTACTGTGAATTATATTTAGAGAATTTTTAATTCATTTAGATAATGATAATTCTAAATATATATGACAAGAACAGTTTTTAGAATATTAGTAATTTATTATTATTGATGCAGGTTTTAACTGCTCATGAAAACCTCATTTATACCTTCAAACAAACACATTTAAATACAGTAAGTTTTAAAAGCGCTAGATCAACGAGGCTAGACGGTCAAATCACCAGTTCGAGCTTGGAGCCCAAACCGCTTACCACTCTGAAGAGTTGTGCTGTTGGTTTGAAATTTTTAATTAATTTACTATTGACCAAAATGTTTTCAGAGGATAAACAACTGATTAAACAGAAAAAAATATAAATTTACTTCTATAAAATAAATGTATCATTAGTTGTTTGTTTATATATTAATAATAATAGTATGATGAGTATAATACAAATATTTTCTATTACAATACAAAAATTGAGCACAGAAAATGGTTAATTTAATGTAATGTACTATATCACTGTTTATGGAACTTAGTATCATTAAGTACACATGAAATCAGTTATAGTATTAATTTGTATTAAAATAGACTAACAAACGTTAGTCCTATTTAATTGTTAGGTATTATCCATTAATGTAACTATCGTATGTATTTCGATTGCGTGTAAATGGCTAGACAATGTATGTAGAGCCGAGGGTATTGCCTTTACATTTACGTCCGGCTCTACTCCTGCGTTCTAACAAATGGGTTTAATGGAAGTGCCAAAGTATGAAGTCATTTGTATTACCAATTGCATTGTAAATATAAATGTCACCTAAGCTAAATATATAGTTTTTCAACATACGATTTTTTAAAGTTAATTATTCATAAAAATAGTTTGTAAGCTATTTATTTCAGTTAGCTATTTATTTTAATGTTTTTTTAAATATTTAATAGATCAAGAGAAAATAGGCTTTCTTTAATACTCTACAGTCTACAGTTCCTTCTACCTTGATTTTAAGCTGATGTTTAATTACGTAATGTAAGGCTGGTAAAGTAACTATCGGGTTTACTATATTTAACATTTTGATTGCGTGCATTTACAGATAAATATAAAAGAAATTATTGATTTGGAGCCCTATAGTTCTTTGAAACCACTGTACTACCCAATACACATTCATACATGAGTTCAAACTATGAAAAAAATTAAACAAAAAAGTCGTAAAAACAATATTAACTATTCCTTAAGATAATCAAACATGTATTTATTCACCTAATTACACAGTGTGACCACCTGAATATTTTTGATATAAAAAATGTATCAACAATCAAAACACTTAATTTAAACCCAAACCTAACAATAATTGTAAGAAAAACATTATTTTTCCAAAAATATGAGTTCGTGTCCATCAAAGAGTCAATAAACGTTATTGCATTATTGTAGAAATCCAAAGGTAAAGCAAGAAATAACAAGACGCAAAACGAAAGCTGGAACTTCCCAGTGATAAAACCTAATTGCTAATGGACTTTGTAGCCAAGTATAAAGCCATTAATAGCCATAAATTTTGAAAATATCTACACATAGTTTTTACATAATAATCGACAGCATTACTATACAATGTAAATTAATCATTTTGTACCTACCCGATAAGGGATGAATTTCAAAATAATATTTAGAATTATATCTTTTTTAAAAATATACTTACTATATAAGGAATAAAGTATTTAATGTACTTAGTTATTTATTTTTATTGTCTAGTTTATTCACTGAAATAGACTAAATGTTTGGTATTAATATTACTCTAAACCGAAAAACTTACTTGAGAGGGGGGTAGGGAGCATATAGTCTCTGGAAGATTAGGAATAATAAACAATTATCTTTTTAAATTGTTACACAAAGAAACAATTAATAAATGAATTTTAATAATAAGTTAATATCTTTTCACAGCCAAAATATAATTAATTATGTTTTGTAAATTCGACAGAGATGTTTCCTAATTAGTATACTAAAATTATTTTATATCGACGAAAACGTTATTTTAAGTTAAATATCTAGTTAATTCGTCCTTGGGAAAATATTAGAAACTAGGTATTAAACTATATATTACACTTAACACTTCAACTTAAATTACACATTGTTAAACGCTACTGAAACACTTTTCATTTCTAATCTAATAAGCTAGCAGGTCAGAATGATCTAATACTTATGTTACCATTTGTAATGTTAAGTGTATTAATTCACTAAAAATTTTAGAACTGAATAGCCAGATAAATCTATTAAATACCAAAACACAACAATGGACCAACTTCCAAATAAATATAAAACATATGATATAAATTAAAAAGTAATACAGAGATATATCAACAGACTATGATAGCAGAGTACTTAAAGTGTTAGTTTTACACATATTGATAAAGTAATATTCTATAATATTAATGTGTAATATATAATATGAGACTTATGTAATTATTATATGCAATACAATAATTCTATTAAAATATGGCCAAAGTTAAATTATATAAAAAGGACGAGTTTATTATAAACATTATTTACCCTTGACATTGATGGTTTCATAGATAAACTCACAAAAGCCCATGTCTATCTACTTGTATATAAAGAATGTCAATAAATTATCAGCCAAAGTGAGGCATAGATAAATATTGAACAATTGTACTCTCTATAGACAATAAACTGTGTGTGAATCACACCTGTACATCCAGTCAATAGTTTACTGAGTGTGACTCACAACTGTGAAGCCAGTCAATACTTTATTGTGTGTGACTCACACCTGCACAGTCAGTCAATACTTTAGTGTGTGTGACTCACACCTGTACAGTCAGTCAATATTATACTGTGTGTGAATCACACCTGTACAGCCAATCAATAGTTTACTGAGTGTGACTCACAACTGTGAAGCCAGTCAATACTTTATTGTGTGTGACTCACACCTGTACAGTCAGTCAATACTTTAGTGTGTGTGACTCACACCTGTACAGTCAGTCAATACTATACAGTGTGTGACTCACACCTGTACAGCTAGTCAATAGTTTACTGAGTGTGACTCCCAACTGTGAAGCCAGTCAATACTTTAGTGTGTGTGACTCACACCTGTACAGTCAGTCAATACTATACTGTGTGTGACTCACACCTGTACAGCCAGTCAATAGTTTACTGAGTGTGACTCACAACTATACAGCCAGTCAATACTTTAGTGTGTGTGAATCACACCTGTACAGTCAGTCAATACTTTATTGTGTGTGACTCACACCTGTACAGTCAGTCAATATTTTAGTGTGTGTGACTCACACCTGTACAGTCAGACAATACTTTACTATGTGTTACTCACACCTGTACACTCAGTCAATATTAAACTGTGGGTGTATCACACCTGTACAGCCAGTCAATAGTTTACTGAGTGTAACTCACAACTGTGAAGCCAGTCAATACTTTATTGTGTGTGACTCACACCTGTACAGTCAGTCAATACTTTATTGTGTGTGACTCACACCTGTACAGTCAGTCAATACTTTAGTGTGTGTGACTCACACCTGTACAGTCAGTCAATACTATACTGTGTGTGACTCACACCTGTACAGCCAGTCAATAGTTTACTGAGTGTGACTCACAACTCTGAAGCCAGTCAATACTTTAGTGTGCGTGACTCACACATGTACAGTCAGTCAATACTATACTGTGTGTGACTCACAACTGTATAGCCAGTCAATAATTTACTGAGTGTGACTCACAACTATACAGCCAGTCAATACTTTAGTGTGTGTGACTCACACCTGTACAGTCAGTCAATACTTTATAGTGTGTGACTCACACCTGTACAGTCAGTCAATATTTTAGTTTGTGTAACTCACACCTGTACAGTCAGTCAATACTTTATTGTGTGTGACTCACACCTGTACAGTCAGTCAATACTTTAGTGTGTGTGACTCACACCTGTACTGTCAGTCAATACTTTATTGTGTGTGAATCACACCTGTACAGTCAGTCAATACTTTATTGTGTGTGAATCACACCTGTACAGTCAGTCAATACTTTATTGTGTGTGACTCACACCTGTACAGTCAGTCAATACTTTAGTGTGTGTGACTCACACCTGTACAGTCAATCAATACTCTACTGTGTGTGACTCACGCCTGTACAGCCAGTCAATAGTTTACTGAGCGTGACTCACAACTCTGAAGCCAGTCAATACTTTAGTGTGCGTGACTCACACATGTACAGTCAGTCAATACTATACTGTGTTTGACTTACACCTGTACAGCCAGTCAATAGTTTACTGAGTGTGACTCACAACTATACAGCCAGTCAATACTTTAAAGTGTGTGACTCACACCTGTACAGTCAGTCAATACTTTATTGTGTGTGACTCACACCTGTACTGCCAGTCAATACTTTAGTGTGTGTGACTCACACCTGTACAGTCAGTCAATACTTTATTGTGTGTGACTCACACCTGTACAGCTAGTCAATACTTTACTGTTTGTGACTCACAACTGTACAACCAGTCAATACTATACTGTATGTGACTCACACCTGTACAGCCAGTCAATATTTTACTGTTTGTGACTCACACCTGTACAACCAGTAATTACTATACTGTGTGTGACTCACACCTGTACAGTCAGTAAATACTATACTGTGTGTGACTCACACCTGTACAGCCAGTAAATTCTATACTGTGTGTGACTCACACCTGTACAGCCAGTCAATACTATACTGTATGTGACTCACACCTGTACAGCCAGTCAATACTTTACTGTTGGTGACTCACACCTGTACAACCAGTAATTACTATACTGTGTGTGACTCACACCTGTACAGTCAGTCAATAGTATACTGTGTGTGACTCACACCTGTACAGCCAGTCAATACTATACTGTATGTTTCACACCTGTACAGCCAGTCAATACTATACTGTATGTGACTCACACCTGTACAGCCAGTCAATACTATACTGTATGTGACTCACACCTGTACAGCCAGTCAATACTATACTGTGTGTGACTCACACTTGTACAGCCTGTCAATACTATACTGTATGTGACTCTCACCTGTACAGTAGGGTGGAGTGAAAAAATTAAACTTAAAAACTTGAAATGGAATAGTGGCAAAAAGTTGCCTCTTGCCAAATAGAAAACACCATAAAAATTTTATTCTGATTGGTTAATGTCTTGAGGTCCCCCAAGCCACCTAAAGATGTCATATTTTGCTAGAAAAACAAACAAATATAAAAATTCCTTAATATGTTAATAATTTGAATACTGTCACAAACCCCCCTTTTCTAGAACCTACAAAAAATGGGGTAATTTGCGCACGTCCGGGATCGTTGACTTGGGCGTAAATAACAAATACTCGCTTGGCTGTCAAATATTATAGATTGATTTAATTAGTAATAACTTCAATAAGAATCAAACACAATAATAATAATATAAGAGGATGTCTTAATATAAACAAGTAATCAACACAAGTCTTACAACAATAAAATACTAAATAGTTACACAATTAGGTTCTCCAACTCTAACTGAAATATACATGAATACAATACTACATAAATACAAATGAACTTGGGAAAATGGTGCTGCTGGCAATGGACCTGTAAAAATTTATAATTCTAATATTATTATTACTTACTTGTGTTAGGTCGTCTCGAACTCAAACTCGCTAAAAATAACTCCCCTTTATTACGACTCAACAAGAAAATCCCTAAGTCCTGACTAGGACCCTACATAAACCCAGGACCTTCCCAAAACACTCGAGAGACCAACGTCCCCTCGACTCTCTCGACTCCAACCGCCAACCTCGTATATATTCCACTCCTCAATGCCACCAGCACCATGACCCGAGTTCTGACCTTCACCACACTTCTCTCGATCTGACCTCCACCTAAGTTAAACTACTAAATCTAACATCAAATTGATATACATTGTACAAAATGCTAAAGGCTAATAATAAAATAATTATGAATATTTTCTTTTTGTTATCCCCATCTCTTGACATCCCCCTTTCTTCCCTAAATTGGCGCCCTCGCCAATTGAAACATACAGAATTTTTCCCATCTAAACAAAGTACTAATACATATTAAACTGAAATTCTGGGTGGCAATCTTGGTGGCTTGTCTCTAGACATAATAGCCAAAATGTAAAGTTTAAAAAATAAGTATAAATTTCCTAAAGATAACAAAGTTAGCCATCCAAACAAAATATAATACTTAAGGGATGCTACTTCATATATGTCGTACCATGTGTTTGGGAGTTCTACGTGCTCAAAGGCAGTTTCTGGAATTTGATTATGAATCACAAAAGCTGGAGAAACTAAGTTCCAGTTTAAATCTAAAACGTTAGAAAAATTTTGAAAAGTAGGCCTCGCTAGTTTTTCCAAAGGATTTAAGGAAATGTTGTCTAAGGAAGTCCACAGTACAGGTAATATATGTGTCATTATAGGATCATGATTGTTTGAAAAACAAGGATATTTCCGGGATATAAGAATGGATTTTCCTTCGGCTAGGAAACAATCACAAGGTAAAACAATTTCAAAGGCTCCAGGATAGTTTGTAGGAAATTGGATTGAGGAATTAGAACAATTCAAAGAAAGAAACTTGGTAGGATGAGTAATTATGTAGGAATCAAACCCAACTTCTGTAATCAATATCCCTTGTCGTGCAGTGTCACAGATGAACGGGCAGGTCTCTCGTAGACTGTTTACAGGCTCTCTTTTGAACATCTTTTCTGCGCAGGACGCTGAAACGCTCCCTCCTTTTCTCTGTCGTGGTATCAAGCATAATCCTGAAGTCTTCTTACATTCTTCCAACTGTTTCCCAGCGATCGTCACATATTTGTCCTGGCTCGCTGCGATGTACACTGGTTCACGTGATAACACACAGGTGTAGTTTTTCCAGGCCAAAGGAGATGGAATGTATTCATATAACGTCCAACTGTCTTCAATCCTTTTTACAGGAATCTTCACCGTGACAATAATCTTCCCTGGTGAAATTTTACACGATGTTAAAGGCAAAGTGTAAAATATCTCTATGTCGGACGTTGAGAGTGCTATCTTATAGCCATCCATTGAAATATTTGTAGCTAAAATCTTTAAGTCCGAAGTCAAAACATCTCTAGTAACAAGTGAAGAAGACAATAAGTTTACTCTACACTTCAACTTGGTATCCTCCCAATCCTCCAGGAATAAATTGTGGTAAACTTGAGCCTGCAGTCGTATTATATAAGTTAACAAACTCCTAAATACCTCTTCTTCTGGTACGTTGTTCTTCACGTTGGTTTCCATCATCCTCAGAGCCGCATTAACTTTAGCCAATACTTTAGTGACGTTTGTCGAGAACCCCTTCATACTGTCCATGGAGTGTACAAGGTCCACATGGTCGCCTTTCACAACGTCTTGAAGAGCGTTGAGGTGTTTATTTACGGCTTCCTCGTTGTTGGTCAGACTGTGCAATTCACCATCTGTAGCTGTTCCAAATCCCCAGTGGAGGAAATCCCCTATAGATTCTATAGCTCTTTGTCCTCTTGTTCTTAAAGTAGCGTTCATCTTCGGGCCCATCCTGGTCTGCAAACCTTCAATCTGTCTGTCCAACTCCACTGCTATTCCAGTCATTCTTGCCAAGTATGGGTTGTTGAAAGGAGACGTAGGGAGTGAAAAATGTGATGCTGTAGTATAGGCAAGGAAATCATGTGGTATTATATAGGTTAAGGGTACCGAACTTTCATATATGGATAATGGATATAATTGTTTAAAATGTCCACCTGGAAAAACCTTCACATGACCTTCTACTGTTCCCAAAAACATGGTAACCGCTAAAAACATTGTTTCTATTACTATCATTTTATTTATTTTTATTATTTCGTTATTTATCATTTACCATAAACCTCTAAATAAGCTTAAAAATAATTTATAACAGTTTAAATAAGACAATAATATAATCTTGGTTAAATAACATAACTTGTTACCAAAGGTATAAATTATAAATTCTATACAACAATTTTAACAATTACCACAATTAATCAATTTATATAAACAATTATAATAGTTTCATAATAAAATAATATATTCTTGGTCAAATAATATCAAAGGTATAAACTATAAATTCTATACAACTCTTTTAACAATAACCACAATTAATTAATTTATACAAACAATTATAACAGTTTAAATAATAAAATAATATATTCTTGGTCAAATAACATCAAAGGTATAAACTATAAATTCTATACAACTCTTTTAACAATAACCACAATTAATCAATTTATATAAATAATTTACAATAAATATTTAAAAAATCTGTTGTTACAACAAAACCCTTTCCAACAAATAAGATTTAAATTTTCAAACCAGTTTTACAAACACCCTCGTATTTAACAAATATAGGTGCGTTAGCATAAACAAGTTTACAAAACATTCCACATATTGACTATACAAGTTGGCCCAAATAGTTAGTTTGTTTGTAAACAGCAACCAATGGCACGCGCAACCTTGTCCGCTCTTGGCCGTCGTCAATTTCTGTAAACATACTTATTGAAAGATAATTAATCATCATTATTAATAAACATATCATAATTATATATACAAACCAAAATCAAAGCATACTTCTTAATAACATAACAAAATACAAAATCATAAACAAATTGAGATATAAAACAAAATATGATTAAAACATGTTGGAAACTCCTTGTAATAGACTCCATTTTAATCTGTAAACACACCTTATTGTCTAAAAAAAAACCAGTAAGTTTAGATCAGTACAAAACAAACTTAAAGTACAACATGATAATAAAACTGAAAATTCATAAAACTCTCTTTAAAATCAATACAATAAACAAAACTCGATTTTTATTGACATGAACACAAGCCCCATTTTAAATATTTGAAAGGTTTTTTTTTTTTTTTTTTTTTTTTTTTGTTTTTTTTTTTCATTCATTCAGGGACTGCAACCTCACTTTCTGATTCGGCCTCCTTTTTATAAAAAGCCTTTAATCTGCTAACGTGAACGACATCTTTCTGCCATCTTCCATACCTTAGCAGTTCCAATTCATAGTTCAAAGGTGATATTACTTTAGTGATCCTGAAAGGACCCTTATAAAGAGGCGCCAACTTTCTTGATCCTTTTGTTGACTTAAAAGGAACTCGTAACAATACTTGGTCCCCTACTTTATATATAACTTCACGCCTCCCCAAATCATAGCGTGTTTTCTGTTTCTCTTGGGCGTTCTTAATTATTTCAGGTATTTCGGCTCTTACTTTATGAAGCACCTCTAGTGATGACAACACATCGTAGTCCGGAATCTTCGGTAATATGGCTAAATCTATGGGTTGTGTGGCTTCGAATCCATGTAATAAGTAGAATGGTGAGTGAAGCAAACTTGTTTGAGTGGCTGTGTTATATGCAAAAGTTACAAAATCAACAAATTTTGACCAATCTGAATGTCGTTCATTTACGTAGCCTTTAAGCATTGTCATTAACGTACTATGAAAACGTTCACACACACCATTTGACTGAGGGTGAAAACTCGTGGAAATTTTCATTTCTATTCCCAATCCTTCATAAAGTTGTTTCAACATTTCAGAAACAAAATGCGTGCCTCTGTCAGAGTGTATTCTACATGGTACTCCAAACCTAGGAATTATTTTATGTAATATAAATTTTGCAGTGGTTTTGGCATCAGCATTTTCGCTAGTTTGACAAACAGCGTAACGAGTAGTTGCATCTACGCAAACCAAGATGTATTGTTTCTTATTGCTTCTTGTGAGGGGAGAAACATAATCAATCGTTATGTCGGTAAAAGGCTGACACGTCGGAATGATAGGCTTGAGCAATCCCGCTGGTTTCTGTTTGTCTGATTTGTTTATCTGGCACGCCAAACACGACTTGACATAATTCCTAACGTCTGTTGACATATTCTCCCAATAGTACTTACTCTGGATTTTTGCATATGTTCTTGATATGCCGGAATGTGCCCCACTTGTTAGTGCATTATGGTAAGCTTGCAAAACATCTTTAATCAGCACTTTTGGCAACACGATTACTTCCTTGGATTGCCATGGAGTAAACATTTTTCGATACAGAATGCCATCTTTCAAAACAAACAACCTAGATGTCCTCATTAATCGTTTGTCTGCATTTTCCGGATTAGTCAATGCCATTCTAATTTTAAACAAAGCTGGGTCTTCCAGTTGTAATTTTTCTAAGTTTATCGTTTTTATTACATTTATTAGGACTTCTTCTGAAGCAATTTCCTGATCGATTTCCTTATCAGTGGGAAATCTACTCAAAAGATCGGCCACCCTCAAACTGGCTCCTGTCTTGTGTACTATCTTGAAATCAAACTCCAATAATTTTAAAGCTAACCTATTTAATCTTGAGGTTAGATTTTTAAACTGTGTATAATAGGTTAAACTGCTATGGTCACTTTGTATTTCAAAGTATTTCCCATATAACAAACTTCTGAAATGGAAACAACAATAAACAATTGCATATAATTCAATCTCGCTAGCTGACCAGTTAGCGTGAGCTTTGGACAGTTTTCTGCTTACATAAGCAACAGGTTTCAAAGTTCCATCTTCTTGAATTTGTAAAAGTTCACCTGCTATCCCTTTATAACTAGCGTCCGTCCTTAACACAGTATCCTTTCTGTCGGAGAAAAAACACAAAACTGGTGGGTTAATAAGTGCGTTCTTTAAAGTGTCAAAGGCCTCTTGGTGCTTTATTTCCCATTTAAATTTCGTATTATCCTTTTTTGTAAGGTCTGTAAGTGGGCTGGCAATAGTGCTGTAGTTTTTTATAAATTTTCTATAGTAAGAGGTGGCCCCCAAAAAAGATCGAACCTCTTTTAAAGTCTTAGGTGCAGAAAGACATTTGATTGCTTCAGTCCTCTCCTCCAAAGGTTGAATTCCATGTTTATTTATTTTAAAACCAAACATTTTTGTTTCTTCATATAAGAAATGACATTTGCTTGTTTTTATTTTCAAGTTTCCCTCTTGCAATCTTTGAAAAACTTTTTCTAGCCTTTCTAGGCCCGTGTCAAAATCTGGGCTGGCAACTGATACGTCATCCACATATATTACAATTCCCTGACTGTACAACAAGTCTGAAAATAAACCAGTCATTGCCCTTGTAAAGCATTGACTCGCAATACTTATTCCCATAGGACACGTTTGAAAGACATATAATCCCTTATGTGTAACAAATCCAGTGTATTTCTGACATTTTGGATCTAAGGGTAAGGTAAAAAATGCTTGGTTTATGTCCAAATTTGAAAAATAGTGTGACCCTTCCATAGTGTCTAAAATAGTATCAATTCTAGGAAGAGGAAAGCGATCCTGAACTATGTTTTTGTTAAGTTCAGTATAGTTGACAACTAATCTCATTTTATTGTTTGGTTTTTTTACTAAAAATGCTGGTGAAGCGAAATCTGTCCTAGCTTTTTTTATAATCCCTGCTTTTTCCAATTGATCGATCTGGCGATCTAATTCCACTTTTTCAGCTTGAGATAAACGATATGGCGCACAATGAATTGGTTTTTCCGTCTTCATTTCAAAGGTACATGGCGTAACATTAGCAATTGCGATGTCATCATCATTTTTAGCAAATACATGGCGATATTTTAATATTAGTTCCTTTGCTTTTTTATATTTTTCTGGTGACAAATTTGGATTTAAATCAATTTTGTTTCCTGCTAAATCCTGTAAAGGTTGGTCTGTATTTATGTTGCCAAAACTAGTGTTGTCCTGTATCAAGTCGACAGAATAATTGGTAAAATATCGCAACTCTCCCACACACGTGTTGTTTAACAATGTTGTCGTTGTCCTAGATAAATTTGTTATTTCCACTTTTGACAAATTCCCATCGCTTGCCTTACAACAAAATAAGTTCCTTTTTTCTATCATGTTGCAGTGAGCCAAAAATTCCGACGAATTGAGATTAAAGTTTTCTCCTTGAATAATAATTGGTACTGAAGTTCTTTGAAGTGGTTTTAACTGAACGTCTTGTGTGGTAAAAACGAGCTTATTGGAAAAAAATCCGTTTTTTGATACTTCAGTAACCCACTTGTGTCCCATATTCATAGTGTGAAAATTTTCTCCCATTTTTAATCTTAAAGTTTTATGTTCATAGTTTATTATTACCTTTTTATCAAGTAAAAAATCATTGCCTAATAATGCCTTGCAATTTAGGTTTCTTACCACATGTACCGTTTGCTGAAATACAATTCCATCTATTAATAAATTTATTTGTGTGATGCCCAACACTTCTAAAGGTGTCCCGTTCGCTGAAGTCAAAATTGTATTCGATTTTCTTATTATTGTTTTTGAGTTGATAAGGGAATCATCTATCAAACTCACGTTACTTCCTGAATCTATAATTACATACAATCGTTTATCGTTCACAGTCGCCTCTAAGTTCAAAGCGAGGTCAGCATTGTTCATTGTTGACATTATGGGAGCGTCAGCAGTTGTAGATTTCTCGCTGACTTGACCTCGTATTCCCGACCTTGACTCCTCCTGTGGCCTCGCATCACTCAGCCTTGGTATTGAACCATGTTTGTAAAGATGTTTCCGAATTTCTTTTCCGCCTTCAGAGGGTAGATTGCCCTCCGGCATGTCTAGTTTTTTTGAAATCTAGCTTTGCAACCCCTAGCGTAGTGTTCCATTGATCCACATCTAAAACATCCTTCCTCATTGTTTTTCCTCGAATCATCCCTGTTCCGTGGATAGTTTGGTGGTACTGGACTTCTACCCCTATTTCTGTTGTAGTTGGAAGTAACCTCGTTCTGTCTTCTATCTTCATTTCTCCATGTCCTCCCTTGATGTTGACCTCCTGCTCGTTCTGCCCTGTAGTCGTATCCACCTCTGGTCCTGTAGTTACCTCTCGTGTAATCTTGATTCTGCCACCCCTGTCTGTATTCTTGATGTCGATGTCTGTAGTCGTCTCGCTCAAACTCGTGGTTGAAACTTGGCCCGCTGTAGTCCTTTTGTCTGTAATTGTTTTGCCATCCCCTCTGGTCCTGTCGGTTCCCTCTGTAGTTGTAGTAGTTTTCCCCTCCTGATTTGTTGTTTTGACTGACCCTCACCATGCTGATCTGTAGTCGTCTCATTGCGTTTTCGACGCTGTCCATCCTGTGGTTTATGTCCTCTTCCTTGTTTACTATCCCTGTGCCGACGCTTGTGTTTTCCAGCCCTAACCGTTGTTTCATCATGTAAGACGACATTTCGTATTTTGATATATTTTTCCTTAATTTACTTAAGGTTGAGTTATCCATTAACGCCACTAATTGAAGCGTTCCTGGATTTAGTCCCTTTAAAATGTGATTACAAATTTTGCTCTCATCCATATTCCTGTCTGTTAATGCACAAAGTCTTTCAACATCGGCCATATATTGTACTACGCTTTCTGTGGGTAGCTGCACCCTACTGTTTAATTTTGCTAATAAAAGTTCATGTGACTCAACAGGTGAAAAAGTTTTGCAAAGTTCGATTTTTATTTCGTCCCAAGTCATACGAGGGGTTTTTCTTTCTAGGTTATCAAAAACAGTTAAAGCTGTATCTGTTAAATACATTGGTAAATAGGTTTTTTTCTTATCTTCTGACCAATTATTTACTAAGGCAGCCCTATCCATTCGTGTTAGAAAACTGTCAATAGACTCCGCCATTGAACCCGAAAATGTCCCAGGGTGAAAAAATGGAAGTTTTTCCGTAGCCATGTTTATTTCTGTATTTAGTAAGTCTGGAGAGGGTGTCGATTGCCGTGAACTAAAATCGTCTATTTGTGAATCTATATCTTCGTAAATATTACTTTGGATACTTGTACGGCCGTCTAAAGCCTCTTGGTTTGTGTAACTATTCACGAGCCCGTCCGCCTCTTCTTGATTTTCGTAAGCTCTGACTTGGGAGTTTTCGTTTTCACCCGATGGTTCTTCCTGATCTTTATCAACGGGTTTAGCTTCCAGGATTTGTTTTTTATGTCTAGCAATTAAAGCTCTAAGCTCGGTTAAAGAAGCCCCTGAATGAATTTTTATTTGTAAATCGTCTAAAATTTTTATAGCCTGATTACTAGTTAAACCCCAAATATCAGTTAAGGAAAGTTTGTCTAAACTCATAACTCAAAATAACCCATAATTTGTTAAACAAGGAAAAGAATGTGCAAAACAAATGTGTCAATGTCCGTTGAAATCGAGCCTTGCTAACTAGTTCGTCAGCTAAATACCTGACCTACTAAACTGAACGGACAATCTGCTTCGTTAAGAAGAAGCGTTTTAAAGAATCAAATATCTACAACTTTAAAAGAAATATACTCTTATAATTAACTAACTCAAAATCAATCAAGAAACATTTTATCAAATTATAATGTCAAAGTATCTCAAAGAATAAAACTTAAATCAAGCACATAAATAACACTTTAATAACTTAAAACTCTCTTTTAAATGCTTTATTAAATTTGGCAAAACAAACTTATAAAAAACACTATTAATTTATAAAATGTTTCCCACTTTTTATAAAAAACAAGTAAAACAAAAATATAAATGCACTACTCCTGTAAAAGAAATATTATATTTTTAACTCAGAGTATTAAACGTCGGCGCATCTACCACCTGTCTCCTATCTTCTTGAATTGAACCGGCGTCTCCACCACCTGGCTCCTATCTTCTTGAATCGGCGCCTCCACCACCTGGCTCCTATCTTCTTGAATCGGCGCCTCCACCACCTGTCACAAACCCCCCTTTTCTAGAACCTACAAAAAATGGGGTAATTTGCGCACGTCCGGGATCGTTGACTTGGGCGTAAATAACAAATACTCGCTTGGCTGTCAAATATTATAGATTGATTTAATTAGTAATAACTTCAATAAGAATCAAACACAATAATAATAATATAAGAGGATGTCTTAATATAAACAAGTAATCAACACAAGTCTTACAACAATAAAATACTAAATAGTTACACAATTAGGTTCTCCAACTCTAACTGAAATATACATGAATACAATACTACATAAATACAAATGAACTTGGGAAAATGGTGCTGCTGGCAATGGACCTGTAAAAATTTATAATTCTAATATTATTATTACTTACTTGTGTTAGGTCGTCTCGAACTCAAACTCGCTAAAAATAACTCCCCTTTATTACGACTCAACAAGAAAATCCCTAAGTCCTGACTAGGACCCTACATAAACCCAGGACCTTCCCAAAACACTCGAGAGACCAACGTCCCCTCGACTCTCTCGACTCCAACCGCCAACCTCGTATATATTCCACTCCTCAATGCCACCAGCACCATGACCCGAGTTCTGACCTTCACCACACTTCTCTCGATCTGACCTCCACCTAAGTTAAACTACTAAATCTAACATCAAATTGATATACATTGTACAAAATGCTAAAGGCTAATAATAAAATAATTATGAATATTTTCTTTTTGTTATCCCCATCTCTTGACAATACTTAAATGGAATAGTTAATATATTTTTGTTCAAGCTCTATTTAGAACATGTAAAAAATGTATAGTGTGTTAAACTTTGTTTGTAGGTGCCCCAAATAATCTACAAAAAGCACAATTTTTGAAAATTTTTTTCTTACTATTGCAATGGTATAAATGTAATGCTAAGGATACTAATAAAACAAATAAACCAATAAATGACTTATTTATTGGTAGAAGTAAGCTAATAGGACACATATATAAACTACAATTTATAGTAATTTTTAGTTGAGAATCATACATCTTCTTTCGTGAGTCTAGTTTGGTCCGTATAAAACCATCTCTAGCTATTGAGCCACAAACTGCTTCTGAAACAAGTTTAACACACCGTTCCACTGTTTGAGATTAGTTTTGCTAGAAAAGGGGTTCTGTTACACTCAGATCGGCCCAATAAACCAGGCCTTCATAGCTGATAGCCTCAAAGTTCAAAGTAGGTATTTTAAACTGCTGAACGCTCTCTGGATTTGAAGTACAGGCTTTCAATATTCTGCGATATCCTAGTTCTCTAATGAATTCATGATTATCAGCTTACATTTTTAACATAATATTTTCAAGATGTGCAAAATAAGCGTTGCGTTGAATTACAGGGTCCACTATTTTCTTCAAGTTTTCACTTAGGTAACGCCTTTTTCTGATAGTGTCCATAACATGTTGTGCTCCATTGGAGCAGTTGGTTTTATTTTGATGTTAAACCACATGGTTCCATAAACCTTCATGACAAACGTTGTTAGTGTGATTAGATTTTCATCTGGGTTTTCTGTTGAAATATACAAACGAAAAATTCTGTTCGCTGTTGTGAGCCATCTAGAATGTGACAACTGACCTGGATATTTATTTGATAAGTCAAGGGCACAGCTTCCTTCTTTAATAGCATTCATTATATCATACAAGTATTTTTGATCTGTGCTTAAATCAGACTTGTTATCAACGACTGGTATTTCTGATTCTATTGCTACAAAGTTTACTATAGGTAACTTTTCACAAGTTGCATTCCAATAGGTCCTGAGAAGCCTTTGGGACCAGTAGTTTCCCTGTCCAAGTGAGTAAGAAAATGTCGTAGATGAAGTTCGTTAGCATGAAGTTGGCATACAAACCACTGTAAAGGTTTCTTCTGGTCAAGCTATGTGACGAATTATTCCCCCTTAAGGCTTAGTGTTTGCAACAGTGCCATCACAAACTACTGAACACATTTTAGATGTCAACATTGTTTTCGTTTAAATATTGTAAATCATCTTTCGCTATATCTTCAGCTTTTCCTGATCTCACAGTGACATGTCCAACGATAACACTGTGTGGTTCACCAATTATAGAGTAGTGCGATTGATTAATTACTTTTTTGTGAAAATTATCTCTCTTTAATTCTTGAATTACGGTGTTATCTTTTTTCCTGTCAAAGTATATGCCAACTATTGGTTCAATGTTCACTTTTTGTAAATCAGTACGTACTTTGGTTCTTTCCCGACGAATCTTGGATCGATCAACTACCAAGCCTATGTTGTCATTATAGATAATTCCAACATCTTGTAAAACAGATGATGCAATCATAGCTGCTGCTGTCAGACACACCAGTGCGGTCACATGCAAGGGCTAAGGATGGTAAACTTAACCTCATTTGTCCTATTGAAGATCGATGTTGAGAATACGAGTTTGAATAGCCAGGAATAGGTTCGGCACTATAATCATCATCACTACTATTTTCAGGACTAGAATTAATATTTGTAATGCTGTTTTCTTCCATCTCATCAGTAGTTTCAACTTGGACTTCAGTTGACTTGTTACAAAATAGAGAACGAGATATACGGATTTTTTCCTTCAGGGATCTTTCTGCCCTCTTAAGTTTTTTAACAGTTGTTACACCATCAATTGATCCAATAGCCATCTTCTGGCAAAACTAACCGAAGATGAGTTAAAAGACATTGTTGCAAACGGTTTGAAATTGAAACTCCCGTGTCACACTCAAACAGTGGAACGGTGTGTTAAACTTGTTTCAGAAGCAGTTTGTGGCTCAATAGCTAGAGATGGTTTTATACGGAGCAAACTAGCCTCACGAAAGAAGATGTATGTTTCGAAACTAAAAATTACTATAAATTGCAGTTTATATATGTGTCCTATTAGCTTATTTCTACCAATAAATAACATATTTCTTGATTTATTTGTTTTATTAGTATCCTTAGCATTACATTTATACTATTGCAATAGTAAGCAAAATAGAACAATTTTCAAAAATTGTGCTTTTTGTAGATTTTTTGGGGCACCTACAAACAAAGTTTAACACACTATACATTTTTTACATGTTCTAAATAGAGCTTGAACAAAAATATATTCACTATTCCATTTAAGTATTCAAATTATAAAAATATTAAGGAATTCTTATATATATTTTTTTTTTTTAGCGAAATATGACATCTTTAGGTGGCTTGGGGTACCTCAAGACATTAACTAATCAGAATCAAATTTTTATGGTGTTTTCTATTTGGCAAGAGGCAACTTTTTCTTTACAGTGTACAGCCAGTCAATACATTACTGTGAGTGACTCACACCGGTACAGCCTGTCAATACTATACTTTGTGTGTCTCACAACTCTACAGCCAGTCAGTACTATAATGTGTGTGACTTAAACCTGTACATCCAGTCAATACTTTAATGTATGTGACTCACTCCTGTACAGCCCGTCAATACTAACCCGTGTGTGTCTCACAACTTTACAGCCAGTCAATACTATACTGTGTGTAACTCAAACCTGTACAGCCAGTCAATACTTTACTGTGTGTGACTCACAACTGTACAGCCAGTCAACAGTTTACTGTGAATGACTCACACCTGTACATCCAGTCAATACTTTACTGTAAGTGACTCAAACCTGTACAGCCAGTCAATACTAACCAGTGTGCGTCTCACAACTTTACAGCCAGTCAATACTATACTGTGTGTGACGCAACCTTGTACAGCGAATCAATACTTTACTGTGTGTAACTCACAACTATACAGCCAGTCAATACTTTACTGTGTGTGACTCTCAACTGTGCAGCCAGTCAATACTTTATTGTGAGTGACTCAAACCTGTACAGCCTGTCAATACTATACTGTGTGTAAGTCACACCTGTACAGTCGGTCAATACTATACTGTGTGTGAATCACACTTGTACAGTCGGTCAATACTATACTGTGTGTGACTCACATCTGTACAGCCAGTCAATACTGTACCGTGTATAGCTCACACCTGCTCAACCAGTCAGTACTTTACTGTGTGTGACTCACACCTTTATAGCCAGTCAATACTATACTGTGTGTGACTCACACATGTACAGCCAGTCAATACTTTACCGTGTATTGCTCACACCTGTACAACCAGTTAGTACTTTACTGTGTGTGACTCACACCTGTGAAGCCATTTAATACTTCACTGCTTTGTCAGTTTATTTATTTATTTGTATATATAAGATGTAAATCACCAAATAGACTATAGGGGGTAAATGGGTGTAGTCATTGTTAATTACTAAGTTTGATCGCTACTGTCATCATTTCAAATATAAGGATCAGTCCATATTTTCGTATACTAATCCATTATCCACGGAAACGTAGGAGGCTGTTGTTAAGCGCGAAATACATGTCATAATGGTATAATATTCGATAAAAAGTCAAACATTATATTTAATACTTCTCTCGGCACTACGCCCTAGTACTAAATAATGCCAGCCATCCCATATATCCTAATTCCTTAGTAGTATCCACGTCGATGGTAATTATTAAGGGAATGTGATTTGTGTGTTAAGAAATCTGCAACAAAGCCCGTTATCTACATATCTACAATATCTGCAACAATAATTCCTAATCTAGATTACATCACTAGTAGTGTTGGGTCGTTAAGTTGTAATAAGTAACCAACATACAGACACATAACTATGCTTTTGATGGAAAATAATATATTGATAGAATATCCGTGAAAATATTATTCGTAAAAAATACCAGTATGAATAAAACATTTGTCTTATTTTATTCTTATAGAAGAATTCAATTCGTAACTTATACATATACTTAATATGTGAATATAACAAAAATTTTACCTTTTGTTTATTTTAATAAAGCCAGAATCGAAAGACAGTGATCATAATATTTAATTTTAGCTCCATAAGATGCATCTAGTTGAAGGATATTCGTATTCATAAATGAGAGAGCATTGAGAACGTTCACTGAATTCATAATGAATACATCATGAACTATGCACGTAGTTTCCCATTTTCTACACTAACCAACGAATATAATTGTACTATATGTTATTCAGTTAGTAATTTGAAAAAGAAATTATTGTTGGAAAAAATAGATTCTTACGATATGTAATCATGCATACAAAATAATTTGTGCATATATTTAATTATAAGTGTCACATAGAAGGTATGCATATGTTCCCTAAATATAACATATATGTAACCTAGTAACCCTAACCAAAATATTTGTTATATTGGTAAACACTTGAAGGTCTATCAACCTTTCCTACTCGTACATTCATGCAAAATTAAAGGTCTACTTATCTGAAGTAGACATACCTAGTCCATTGATGAGCTACTCATAGCTACATGTAAGTAACATACTGATGAAATACCAACAGCACAATTAAGAAATAACTCCTGTTTAAAACCAAATGTCATACGGACACATCCCATATTTTAATGTCAAATACTGAATTGTAGACCCTTGTATTCCACGTAACACATATTTTTAGTATACTGAATGTGGAAAACTAACACTAAAACAAAGCTTTAAGCCGTCATAGTCAATAATTTGTAGTAAGTAGAAAGTCGACTTGTCCTTGATGTTTACTTAAAAAAGAAGGTAGGAGAAACCCGTTTAGAAACTATTTAGCTTTGAGTGAGATCATTGGCCTAAAATACATAATTATGTATAGAAATATTTTTAGTTACAGCTACATTTCAAAAATTGTAGTAATTATGTTTTGTTTATTTTTTAAGGAGGGACTAATTTCCTTTCTAAACTTTTGCCTACTCTGACTATTTTCCATAGACTATTTATCTGTGTGTAAAACGTATTACTTTTTCAGACTAAATAAAATGAATAACCAGTAAAATTAAAAGTAGATATTACTGATAAAACCTTCCCGTTAAGGCCAGGATTCGAATGTCCGCTTTATCTAACTTAGGTGCAAAGCCCTGACGCCCTAGACTAACCGTCCATCAACTCTTTCAAGCGGCTTCGAATGAAATCAAAGCTTGTACAATAATAAAAAAATGATTGTTGACGAGAATCAACAGCTTACACAGCAAAATTAAGTGAGCCGTATTAAATATACTTGAAATAAGATTAGCTCGTTGTAGTTCAATTATTACTTTTTTACTTTGCAAAGGCAATTTGTATATTTAAAATTTTGTATACGGTAAATGCAGGTTTTTAAGAGAATAATCCTCAAATCACTTTGGGAATAAAAGTCACACATAAATCCACTCAGGTGATCATATTATCTCAGCCCTTTATTACAAGCTCCGGAGTTCAATCAAAAGTTCCGTTTCGGAAATTAAGTTTGCATTGTTATTGGATTTCCTCTGTAGAGTTTTACTAGGGTATTTACTATCAGTGGTTTAGAGTTCGTTAATTGAGCTATGTACGATGTTCCTTGTTACTTTTTGTTACTGTTTGATGTACAATGATTGTTTACTGATGTCTGGCATAGTTACATGCATTGTAAAAGTCATAGAAATAAATTATACAACTATTATCATGTAAAATACAACTGTGATCTTAATATATAACTCAAAATATAAACTGCTAAAGGCGTATTCAAAGATAATGCTTACATCCAAAGTAAATAAATTCCAAAGTTACCTAATTTTCTTACATTCTTACATTCTTACATATGAGACGCTGACACAACGTTGTGCGTATTTTAAGGCGAATATGAATGGTTTTATGAGTGTAGGATGAGTGTAGATGAGTGTAGTCTGGTTACTAACTGAGTTCAACTGTTCCTCAGAAAGGGCAATTTATTAATAGCCCAACAGCCAGGGCAACTAAGGGACCTACAGCTTTACGTGGAATCCGAACCACGTAGTGCTGGTCTGATTTTCAGCTAATTGACAAGCCTGATGCTCAGTTATCTCCCCCACACAACATCCGCATAATGATTACCACCCAACATGGACACCCCAGACTTCTCTAGTAGTGTCCACGCCGATAGCAACCACCAAGCGGACGCCATGTCAGTATTAAGAGGACCGAGCATGCAACCTATCGCCTACAATCTCCCAAACACTTTGTCCCCATGTAGCTGGGTTACAGCACTGCGCCACCAGTGCCGACTGGTGGCGCAGTGCTGTAATATATATAATAGATATATATAATATAATATATAATAGAAAAATATATATGCTTTTTTAAATCCGGGAGGGTTCTAAAATGTCTGGTATCATTTTTCCAAAGAAGTAAGGGTGGGAAAATAAGACATAAAATGTCAAATAGGTGATACCTTTACCTTACTACATCTAATCAATTGAAAACTTCAAATATATAAATATTTTTATATAAAATTGATAATCTTCACCCACCTTTTAACGAGGGATACAGGCCTACACGTGAACTTTATTTAACGAGTGAAGATCCCTCAGTTTTGGTTCAAAATATGGAACTTGCT
Organism: Stictocephala bisonia; assembly: GCA_035578905.1. Taxonomy (NCBI): domain Eukaryota; kingdom Metazoa; phylum Arthropoda; class Insecta; order Hemiptera; family Membracidae; genus Stictocephala; species Stictocephala bisonia. The sequence continues at coordinate 33,073 of JAQJVL010000835.1, forward strand.
CTCGCCCTTAAGCCACCACGCTAGCAAGGATTCTATGTTGTTTACAAATACATATCAAATTATGGAAATATAAGTTAATTCATAATTCATAATGATATTGATCAATTTAGTAAATTTAAAAAATATTCCTCTTTATAATGCAAGTATGTCCTCCTTTCTTTTGCATCTTATATAATAATTTATACAGCACAATCATGACAAAAAAATACATTCCTCTCTCTCTCTCTCTCTCTCTCTCTCTCTCTCTCTCTCTCTCTCTCTCTCTCTCTCTCTCTCTCTCTCTCTCTCTCTCTCTCTCTCTCTCTCTCTCTCTCTCTCTCTCTCTCTCTCTCTCTCTCTCTCTCTCTCTCTCTCTCTCTCTCTCTCTCTCTCTCTCTCTCTCTCTCTCTCTCTCTCTCTCTCTCTCTCTCTCTCTCTCTCTCTCTCTCTCTCTCTCTCTCTCTCTCTCTCTCTCTCTCTCTCTCTCTCTCTCTCTCTCTCTCTCTCTCTCTCTCTCTCTCTCTCTCTCTCTCTCTCTCTCTCTCTCTCTCTCTCTCTCTCTCTCTCTCTCTCTCTCTCTCTCTCTCTCTCTCTCTCTCTCTCTCTCTCTCTCTCTCTCTCTCTCTCTCTCTCTCTCTCTCTCTCTCTCTCTCTCTCTCTCTCTCTCTCTCTCTCTCTCTCTCTCTCTCTCTCTCTCTCTCTCTCTCTCTCTCTCTCTCTCTCTCTCTCTCTCTCTCTCTCTCTCTCTCTCTCTCTCTCTCTCTCTCTCTCTCTCTCTCTCTCTCTCTCTCTCTCTCTCTCTCTCTCTCTCTCTCTCTCTCTCTCTCTCTCTCTCTCTCTCTCTCTCTCTCTCTCTCTCTCTCTCTCTCTCTCTCTCTCTCTCTCTCTCTCTCTCTCTCTCTCTCTCTCTCTCTCTCTCTCTCTCTCTCTCTCTCTCTCTCTCTCTCTCTCTCTCTCTCTCTCTCTCTCTCTCTCTCTCTCTCTCTCTCTCTCTCTCTCTCTCTCTCTCTCTCTCTCTCTCTCTCTCTCTCTCTCTCTCTCTCTCTCTCTCTCTCTCTCTCTCTCTCTCTCTCTCTCTCTCTCTCTCTCTCTCTCTCTCTCTCTCTCTCTCTCTCTCTCTCTCTCTCTCTCTCTCTCTCTCTCTCTCTCTCTCTCTCTCTCTCTCTCTCTCTCTCTCTCTCTCTCTCTCTCTCTCTCTCTCTCTCTCTCTCTCTCTCTCTCTCTCTCTCTCTCTCTCTCTCTCTCTCTCTCTCTCTCTCTCTCTCTCTCTCTCTCTCTCTCTCTCTCTCTCTCTCTCTCTCTCTCTCTCTCTCTCTCTCTCTCTCTCTCTCTCTCTCTCTCTCTCTCTCTCTCTCTCTCTCTCTCTCTCTCTCTCTCTCTCTCTCTCTCTCTCTCTCTCTCTCTCTCTCTCTCTCTCTCTCTCTCTCTCTCTCTCTCTCTCTCTCTCTCTCTCTCTCTCTCTCTCTCTCTCTCTCTCTCTCTCTCTCTCTCTCTCTCTCTCTCTCTCTCTCTCTCTCTCTCTCTCTCTCTCTCTCTCTCTCTCTCTCTCTCTCTCTCTCTCTCTCTCTCTCTCTCTCTCTCTCTCTCTCTCTCTCTCTCTCTCTCTCTCTCTCTCTCTCTCTCTCTCTCTCTCTCTCTCTCTCTCTCTCTCTCTCTCTCTCTCTCTCTCTCTCTCTCTCTCTCTCTCTCTCTCTCTCTCTCTCTCTCTCTCTCTCTCTCTCTCTCTCTCTCTCTCTCTCTCTCTCTCTCTCTCTCTCTCTCTCTCTCTCTCTCTCTCTCTCTCTCTCTCTCTCTCTCTCTCTCTCTCTCTCTCTCTCTCTCTCTCTCTCTCTCTCTCTCTCTCTCTCTCTCTCTCTCTCTCTCTCTCTCTCTCTCTCTCTCTCTCTCTCTTGTTCATACTATTTTAGAATGTAAGAAGGGAATTAAAAAAAAACTTATTTCAATTGTTTTGTCAATGCTAGTGCAGTGTATATCATCAGTAACTTTTGAATACAAATGAGTAAAGATTTATTTAATTTAATGCGCACATTATTGACATTAAATTGAACAGTACAAGTAAACGTCACACAACACAAATATATTACACTATAAGCACAAAATGCACAAATATATTACAAAACAAGTATAACTTGCATAAATATTATGATAAGCGTGATTCACCGAAATTGATGACAAAAATATTTGTGCATTTTGTACTTGTATTGTAATATATTTGTGCATTTTGTGCTTATAATGTAATAGATTTATGTTTTGTGACGTTTACTTGCACTGAATATGTACTAACACGTATTATACTAATTAAAAAACTATTTACTAAAATGTGGAAATCGGCTATATGGTATTTTGTTTATTATTTGTTTGGCATATAGTTTAATTTATAAACCTCTAACAAATAAGAATGTTTTATCTAACATTATGTTTTTAAAAAGTTTACTAAGGTTTTAATATTACAATATTATTTACTTTTGGGGGTTAAGACTATATAATTATCTCATCTATATAATTATTTCAAGGCAAGGCCATTTCAGTAACGCTTAACCAACCAGTAAAGCGTAACACGGAAGGGTAGGAAGGGATGTAGGTGACGTCATGAATGTCAGGCCTAGAGCGTGTTGTGAATTAAACATGTTTTCCATCTGCTCTCACCGTTGGCAAAATTACTTTTTTTAACACACGCTGCTGCGGAAAACTCTTAAAATCATAAAACTCTGATCTTATAAGAAAATATTGCAGTATTGTAATGGAATTTTGGCGGAAATGCTTTGTGATAGTTTTGTATTTAGGAATTGAAACATATTTACCTTCTAGTTATAAACTGATTTTACTATATGGAAAAAGTAAGTTAAATAATGCAACTTTTTCTACGTGTACTGTACCTAAAACTTATGTTTTCAAATTAATAAAACTATATCCATTTTTCATTCAAAAAGAATTATTTAAAAACATATATTAAACACTCTTAATTTCGAGTTCTTATTGTTATTAATTTAGATTCCCAACTTCTAAGAATCCGATGTCGGGCATACGGGTAATTGTTTATTTGTTAGTTGGCTAAAATATCTTTATTAATTTAAACAAAACCTTAATAAAATGAATTTAAATATACAGCAAGTATTTCTTGGCTGTAGAAGTTAGCTTAATTCAATAGCAACAAACAATAACATTGAACGTCATTCGCAACATATTTATTACAATGTAAGTACAAAATATACAAATATTTTGGACACATTTCATCCTGAAATACTTTAAGCCTCTATTTACTATGGTAGTAAATTTTCATCTATATAAACATCAAAATACACTAAATAGTATTTTATATATGTTCATAGAGGAAAACATTCACTTATATAAAAAAGGAAAGTATATACTCTAAATTTTAGTTATTGTGACTCAATGAAACTTTTAATTAGTGTCAACAATAAACTGTAGTGTTATTAGATTGTATGCCAAATATTTCCATTAACACGAAGAATTAAGGACCAACCACTTGAGTTAATCACAAACTTCCTGTTGCAAATTGGATGTACTTTCCTAGAAACTCTAAATGTTTGTCTTCTTATTGTCCATTACACTCTGTAGCGTTGTTGGAACAAACGACTCTCCTAGTATGTTTATAAACACCAAACGAATAGGTTAAAATGAAATTCACAAAGAAAATGAAAGTTTTTCTGCAACTTCGAGGAAGTATCTAATTTATACATAAATGTAATAAAATGTTATTTTAGAATGTAACAACAATGTACATATCTTATTTACGGTCTATCTAGTTAAACAGAGTTGTTCTAGTTTACCGTTTAGGATATTTACTTTTTTGTAAACCATTTATCAACAAACATAATAGCGAGTTTGTAGTGCAAGTTTTAAATTATTAGATATACGAAAGGGAGTTTACTTAGTGAATGTTTGTTTACATTTTGACTACTTATATTATTTAATTTCGTCATCTGTGAATTTACTTTGTGATAAGAAAGTTACAATTGTGACATTTTAAACATTTTTATCGGTAGTATAAAAATTAGTCATGTTACTAAAAATGTTGGTAAATAATTTAAAGCCAATCTAATTGTTAAAGCTAAAAAAAAAGATTTGATTGGTTTTATTACTGACATATGAAAACTATTAAAGTCGATTTCTTTTCATTTTTTTGTTTTCTAAAATCCTAGTAGAAGATGATCTTAAATCAATTTATATTGTTTTAGATTTAATATAAGTAAGTGTTAAAAAGTACAGTTTACAATATAAAAGTGGATAAAAGAATTTTTTTACGAGGTATTACTAGTGATAAAACTGAGTTAAAGTGAAACACTCCCATTATTATGAAAAACACTAGTAGAGGTCTTGAAAAATAACAAGCAAGACAGATACGAAGGCCAAGGGTTATTCAGTGTGGTCAACCACCTTTCGATAACCTAACCTTCACATTTCAACTGGTCCCATCTTTCTTCCCGAAATATTGTAATATCCTACAGACCTACAATTCAGTTTTATCGAGAAAGTGTCGCTCATCTTGTTCTTACAACTATAATCGTAATATATAAAGAATATATCCGTTTCCTACTTATTAAATTCGACTACCACAGGCTGTATAAAATAAACTATAACTTATCAAATATTTAACTGATATATAAAATTTTTTTCAGGGGTGATTTCATATAAGCGTATCATCCCCAGTGGTGTGACATCCTCAGTGGTGTGACATCCTCACTGGTGTGACATTCTCACCGGCGTCAAATCCTTAGTGGCGTGACACGCTTACAGGCGTGCCATCCACAGTGGCGTCACACCCTCAGTGGCGTGACATCCTCAGTGGTGTTAAAGCTGGTCTTGATTAAAACAGAGAAGCACAAGTTGAATAGATACGAGCACTTGATTCAGCTCTATGATTGATGATCAATCCACCAACCTTACACGTGCAGTGGTATTGTCGGGGTTAAATCACTATATATTTCAGATTGTTCTTTCTTCTTCATTTTATGTTTGCATGGCTTTAAAAACCATACTATAAATTATATACTTCAAACTGGTATATATATATATATATATATATATATATATATATATATATATTCAAATTAAACTAAGTCCACCATCCTTACTCTATTAAAAAATCTCCAATATAGCTTATGTGGAATGAGCAGACTAAGGTAAAAAAAATCCGTCCTCTATAAAGAAACAACAAAACTGTATAAAGTATGTTCTCTTCAATATAAAAACAATCTTTCTGTTTAAAATCGGTTTTATTTTTACTCCTTTAAAATGTTGCGGAGGAGAGGAATTATTGTGGTTTCGAAAAAATTATAAGATATTTACATCAGTAATTTATATTCCAAATAACATAACTAATTAGATTAAGAAACATCATTGATATACCTTGTTCTTATTTATTTTAATATGCTTTGGTATTTCAGATAAAGTTAATGTGTATTTGTGTTTTTATTGTGAATATTTGGCATTTTTTCCTCAATCTCAATCAAGGAAAATATTTTAAAACATTACAACGACTTAAGTATTATAATAACAGGTAACATTTAAAAGATCTATAGCCAAGAAGGTTGGAGAATTTCCTACTTTAGAAACATAAAGTTGGTTGTTAAATAAAAGTGGTCTGATATGTGACTGGCCACTTCAGAGCACTCAAACTGAACATCGATATGCTTCAATATACACATATGTACCAACCCTTACACGAGTAACTTTTTTCAGTAAACGAGTAACTGATATTTTGTTCAAGCTCTTCAAAATTAAATTAGAGCACCATTAATACATTCTTATAAACATTAGGCTAAAAACCCTGGTATCCTAAACATTATTTCTACATATGTACGGTTACATAGACTAATTTGAGAAGCATTACATATAAATGATGTATTATTGAAGTCTAAGATATATACAGAATTTTTTATGAATTGAAGTTTAATATATTTTCTATTTACTTATATAATTATTCAAATATACGTTATAAATCTGTCTATTTAACTTATATCAACTTGGTATGTATAAAGAGTAGGATTTATGAAAATTATATATCAACCTGAAAAAACTAAGTTTCGTCAGGTTGATTAATTTTTAAAGCAAAATAAACAAAGAATCAAGTTTTTTTAGTAATTTGTTCCATGCATCTAGTGTTTGTTATATGAGTAAAATAAATGTTATTTCTACTACCGTTGACATTTTTACAAATACAAAAATCTATGTGTACAGTGGTACCCACCCACCTGAATACGTATAGTGGTTATGGCCCTCCCACCCATCCATTCATGCATAGTATTATGTATATAGCTTCTGTAGTTAGGATTATAACGTTATAAATCCTGTTTTATCAAATAAAATCTACACTACATATATATAGGAATATCTTAGTTGATGTACAGTATAAATTAGAACGGCATGCAATGTTTGTTATATCGTCATTGAAAAATTATTTATGACGTTTATGATCTCACACTGAATATTAGTTTCAAGTCAGATGCCGGAAAATTAAACAATAAAAAATACCTACAAAATAACTACCAGAATATATTACTCTTAATATTGCTCTAAACACATTAATATTACTTCAGTTTCATTTATTGACAAACGTGTGATATTTAAGGAGCCCATTCATATGTATACTACTGGGTCTGGAATAACCCCAGAGGGGAGGTAATATATTACAGCCGCTGACCGGATATTGCCGTAGACCGGAAGTGATATGTTTGCACATACGGATGGGAGCGTTGTAGTGAAATTATACTAATTTTATAAATCTGTAATTTTTTGTTTTCTTTAAAGCCTGATATTGTGATAAAAAATGGAACTACGTATTACATAGAATATAATACACCTACGATATAAATTTATCTCCATGAAGTATAAATATCAAAATAGTAATTAAGTATAAATAATAGGTTAAATAAACCAGAATTTATATGTATTAAGAATCTTCGATTAGCTAACAACATTTATAATACATTGCAACTATGGCCTAAGTTAAGTTCAACAATTTTTATTTTGCTATTATTGGTTTCAATAGAACATGAAACTTACCTGTACATACCAATTAAGTATTTGTATGTTTTTTAAATAAAATAAACGTTATTAAAAATTTCTTTCACTTTACAAAAATACATGACACAAATCTAAAGAAAACATTCTAGATTGTTTTATAATTTATAAATCTTAAATAGTTCCCTTTGTAAATGCATTTTTGCAATTAGCAGCTAATAATAGCTTAGCAAAGAAGATTTAACATGGCTGAAAGGCATGAATTAATTACGTAATTACGGTCATATTGGCTGTTCAATGCGAGCATAATGTTTGATAGTCCAATGATTACACATTTATTTATATATACTTACATATATTTTTATTCTAAAGATGCACATTATTTAAACAAAATGGAACTAGTATTAACATCACTTTAATATATTGTAAATAATGGAATTATGTTTTACAACAATATAAAATAACAATATAAATGTGCCAATAAATAAACAAGCGTGGAAAATGTAGTTAGAAAATAACATAAATAATAAAACAACAATTATATATTATTAATATATAATTGTTGTTACAACAATACAATAAAAAATAAATTTATCAACGAAAATAAATAACAATGATTTATAATTATTGAGGGACAATAAAAACATTTTAGTCTTTAACTAAAATTAACGTTGATAGTATTTTGCTATGCTATAGAATAATCTTTGCATAATTATTTTGCAATACACTAAACCATCAATAGTTCTACATTAAAAAAAGACCAAAAACCATTTGTACAATACCAATTGTAGCATTGAAAATTAAATCGGGATTAAAATAACAATAGTTCTGTTATTTAACTAGTCTGCTTAATTTAATTTAATTTATTTAGTAATTTTACAGAAAAATAGATGAAAGCATAAATCATTAAATTACTTTAAAGTCCAACACTTGAAATGATCTTGATTTTTAAACGTAAAGTTCTTACGTTTAATACTATTTGTAAAGTCCTTATAATAATATTTTAATTAATTTACTATATTAATCATTTTTACAAATGTAATCATTTGCAATGATCCTATCCGTGCACAAGGCTAATTTATAATATGTTTTATCACAATTTATCATTGTAGTGTATTTACCTAGAGAAATTGTTTGATGCGTAACAGTAAAAACTATTGAAAACTATTATAATTACAAATACATAAATCAATATAAGATTTGCTTAATATTTGCCAGTGGCCTTGATGGGAGGACTCCGACGTTATCGCAAAGTAATGGAGTCTAGCGCTTCCGCCCTTGCACGCAGCCCACCTACCCGGTCACTGGTGGTGGTTCGGAAGTCACCATTGGTCCACAGGTTCAGTGTTAGAGAAGACGTCTTAGCTCTAACTGCCCCTGGTAAAATAAGACGATTTTAACTTCTTTTAACTATTTTATGCTTGTTTTCCATCAAACTGTTCACTAATCTATATCACGTGTTCTTCAGTGTTGAACCAGGCCTAACAATGTCAAAATAAACCATCATATATTAAAAACTGCAGTTTTTATTTGACCCATATATCTGTAATATATCGGAATGAATACAGTTTTTTATATATAGTTTTAAAGTAATTTAGTATATAAGCTCTGTTAGAATTAAAATTTGTTACAACTGATGAAATTGAATCCATTTTGTATGGATGACAAATCTTAAACAATGTAAAGCCCAGAAAATCTGTCGAAAAAATGAGAATAAAGCACTGATATTGGATAACATTTCCCGTACAAACTGTGTTTATAAACCGTGAATTTCCTCATTAAAACTATATTTATTTGAATGTATCCTCTTTATAAGATTATCACACCCGAATTTATCTACACCTACAACACGTAATTAGGTTCACGAAAGAAAACATATGATTAAACAATGTACAGTTTACCGTAATATAGTTAATTCTTACGTTTTTATTTTGCTGTATCTTTCGTTGTATAATGTTTTATTGTACGGTGAGGAGGTGAATTAATGGGTATTTGGACGACCACCTAATAAATTTATAGTAGTATAAGTGAGAGATGGACTATGTCTGACTTATCCATGGTCAGATAGGTCACCACAAACGATTGAAGTTAATAGCCTTGAAGTCCAAGATTTGTAGTCCTAAATGCAATGGAAACTTGTCACCCACACAGTCACTGCCTATCTTGATAATCGTCACGAGAGTCTGTCCGAATTGACGCTGAAGTTGATCAAAGAACGTTCTGTCACCACGCACAAATGAAGTTCTCGAATAGACGTAAAAATACGGTCAAATAATTAGGGGAGAATTTAGAGGGTCCAATTATTTTAAGAATTGATTAAAATTTAGAGGGTAGAGAAATGAACATTTAAAACTAGGACCCTGATGAAATTAGGTCTTTAGTCTTCAAGGTGCCACGACAGGGTGTCTTTCTTCCCCAAGCTAAGAGGGGAGCGAGTCCCAGGCGAGAATCCTGACATTGCTAGACAAAGAAACGTCCACTACGTCATATCGCCTGATGTATGAGCAGATCTAAACTTAATATTGGGAACTGGAAGGGCTTATCTCCACTTACTCTGCTCTATCGAGTGTAAAATTAAATATACATATTGTGTTTGACAAAGAATAATAACTAATTGGGAAATGACTAAATAATAAACATTTATTATTATTACTGTAATAATTAATAGTGAAAGAAACTTTTTATTTATATTATTATAAAGTGAAGTATTTTTTATATTTGCTAGTAAACAATTATAAACAGCATATGTTAAATATGAGCATTACATATATATAAAATATAGTCTTACTGTGAATTATATTTAGAGAATTTTTAATTCATTTAGAGAATGATAATTCTAAATATATATGACAAGAACAGTTTTTAGAATACTTGTAATTTATTATTATTTACGCAGGTTTTAACTAATCATGAAAAAACTCATTTATACCTTCAAACAAATACATTTAAATACAGTAAGTTTTAAAAGCTCTAGACCAACGAGGCTAGACGGTCAAATCACCAGTCCGAGCTTGGAGCCCAATCCGCTTACCACTCAGAAGAGTTGTGCTGTTGGTTTGGCATCTTCAATTAATTTACTATTGACCAACATTTTTTTATTACCGCTGGTATGAGCTTAGATTCATAAAGTTTGAATAAAAGAAGATTACATGTAAGTTAGTTGTTTTTGGGCTGTATTGATGTTATCGTAGAACAGTTTCAATTTTACAGATAAACATTATAAAAACAAATAAACAAAAAATAACATTTCGCAAAGTGAGTATATAAACTTTATTAAATTCCTCAACAACTTAAATAAATGAGACGTTAGTAATATTTTTCCTAAAGAAACAAAACAGTTTTTTAAGCATATACTTTAGGTTGGAATTTAAATGAATTAAGTTTTAATTAACTAACAAAAATATATTATTCTTGGTTGATTTGTGTATTCGGAAAACATACTTATATCTACATTTTGAAAACTAAATTTGGTAGTGCGTAGTTTTCTATGATATTTAATCACGTGTATGTACAGTTGTACTTGTAAAGTTTAGTACACATTTTGTAATAATAACAACAGGTACTTTCTGTTATTATTAAACTACCTTTTGTATAAGTTACCACTCACTATTTTTCTTTACTTAACTCTATGTAATTCTAGTCGGTTCAACGATTATGAAAATCTTATTATTCAGTTTGTATAAGGTATATGTGATGGCAAACATTAGGTCTAGTGGTAACTAGTACTATTTATTTTTTTTTATTGAAATTTTACATGTTACAATACAGATATAAATCCAATTACATTGCAATATATTAATAAAAGCTTCTACTAATCCTAGTTTACAAGTGGAAATAAATTAAATATTTTTGTTTCAACCAAAGTCCATGCATCATGCTCCTCATGTCTTCAATAGTATTAAGAAATATATGTACAGTATATATATAAATATAAACAAATATAAATAGACCTTTTAAACCCATTAAGCTTAAATCTATAATAAATACATCCCAGCACACATAAAATAACTACACTAACAATACAAATACACTTAAAACTGATGATTTAAATATCTTAGTAACTTTAATTTGAAAGTAACAAGCAGCAATGTTAGAATTCAAAGCAGTGCCTGACACTCGTAGTGAAAGAGGTCAAGGTCGATGACAACACATCAACACTATCAGGTAGAGCGTTGTACAGCTGCATCATAGTATTAATGGGGGAGTGAGCACCAAGATTTGAATGAGCAAAATGAGGTTTGAATAATGCTTGAGTTTTTGACGAGGGGCGCGGGACATTAAAGTTCAAACGGGCAAGCAGGCCACTGCAGTCCACCTTCCCAATTAACAATTTCTTCAAGAAAGCAAGCAAACTCATACAACGTCGCCTACGCAGGCTTTCGAACTCGAACAATGCTAATAATTTGGCATAAGGTATCAAGTAAGTGTAAACTCGGAATATTTTAAAATACAAAAACCTTAAAAACTTGATTTGTATTTGTTCTACCATTTCAATTAAATAACATTGGAAGGGGTTCCAAATTACACAAGAAAACTCAAGTTTTGATCTAATTAAAGCAAAATACACAAGTTTTAATGTTGAGACATTTGCGCAGTATTAGCGCAATATTTCGTTTCATTTTATCCTAATATATTTTACTAACAATTATTCACTTTATAAATAAATAGAATTCTTGTTGTTTGTAATTAGTTTTGACTAGTTTAATGAAAACGAATATAACAGTATATATTATAAAAATAAAGTCGGTAAAGGTTTTATTTTCGATAGTGTTTTTGTGGTGTTATACTATCGCAACTTAAATAAGACAACATTAGTTTTTCATTAAAAAAATATTATACTGAAATATATCAGCTATGCTATTATCAACAGTAGGGCTTTTATTATTCAATTATTTATTTAATATAATTACTGATATCCCACAGTAGTTCCAAATTATCCTTGAAAATATTGAAATTCCCATTATTTATATAAATACACACTCTCATGACTATTCTCGTAGTAACTTCTGTATTAATATACCCATATTCTCACCAGGGACAACCCCTTCCTTCCCCAGATCCTACAAAAACCCTATTACTGTTAACGCTGTAACTCACTGGTATTGCAACGCCATTGAACAAACGATATATCAAATAATGTCTCCTATATCACCACCCTTCTTTACTTAAGCAAGGTATTAAATACATTTGATATATGATATTTCTCTTACCAACTCATTAAGGCTTATAAGACTTATTCCAAGTGTTGACACTGACCTCTGTACCCATCCATTTGTCCTTGTTGCAGATGGAGCAGCAGATGTGCGCCACGTGCTCTGAACCCATTACTTTTTCGAAAAGTTTTGAAATTTTCGACTTTTCTAAATATTTTTGACTTTTCGAAATTTAATAAAATTACTAAATGGTACCAATCCACCCACCCACCCATACACGTACAATGGTACTATTTTCACTATTATTTCAATAAACTATTATTAGTAGAACATATTTCAATTTCTTTTGTTGAATGTGTACTTTTTAATTAGGTTTGTTATGTAATGTATTTGATAATGAGCAATTAATATCAACAAAACTTAATAAAATAATAAAGTTGCACGCTCCATCAATAACAAAGAGGGTGACTTAAAAAAACAGATGAATGATAGGATAATATCTATATCTACGACAAAAATAAAGATCTAAGGTAAAATATTGGGAACACTAAGTGAATTTGACTAGATGAGTTATTATGAATTTAAAGAAAAACTTAATATTATTATATTGATTTTAAATAGTCATACCTCGAAGCAATAACACAGGAAATAAAAGGCAGTAAGGATAATTGGATATATATGAGGCAAAGTGGTATTGAGGGAAATAAATAAAGTGATCAATTACCTACAGGTATAACAATAGATAAAATAATAAAAGAAAAACTATAAAATGGGGTTGTTTAGTAGGACTTCAAAAGAACTGGAAAATGTGTACATTATGAATAGAAAACCTGGTCTGAATAAACAATTTGCATTTTCTATTGTGTCTGTTGAAGACGTCCTAGAATGAAATAACATCTAGGGCAGTGAACGCTGATAATAAAGGGATTGACATGATACTAGAAACAGTTAGCTAATTTGCTATTGAAGCAATTACTCACCTAATTAATAAATAACTGATTTCAGGATCCTAAGACGTGAGTAGTGAGCGTAATTCGCCCCCTAGTGAAAACTGTATGTTCCACAAATATGTAAATCACTTCACACATTATCAATTCTGGCCATTGTGTCTAAAATTGTTGAAAAGCTATCCATCAAGGAGATGTCGTAGTTCCTAGAAAGAAACATATCATGAAAAACTTTAGACAGGATTTGGAAGATATCATGGATCTGACACAGCTCTAATCAACCATTTTCGATGGTTTGTTTGCGGCCAAGGATTCCAGCAAATATAGTTCACTATCATGCTTGACTACTCTCAGACCTTCGAGTCTTATAGCTATAGTTTGTTAGTTGGCAAACATTGGCAAAGTCACTTGGGCTTCAAATAAGAAGTAATAATCTGGTTCCGAGCATAACTTAATGAAAGGATTCAGGTGACAAGAGGGGATCAAACAGATCAAGCCCTTTGGTGAAAACCAGAGGAGTTCCTCAAGGTAGTTTGCCTTGGGACGATCTTTTTTAGCTTGTATACAGTTGATTAAACAGTAGTATCAGTCATAGCAATGTCCATATGAATACAGTTGATTGCCAGCTGAATATTTCATATTATGACCAGAATTTCATAAAATGGCAATAGCGAATCTAAACTGAGACATAGAAAGCATAAGGTTTTGTTCAACTCAACTTATTCTCAAATGAAATCCTGACAAGTGCACTGATCTCAATAATGCAACAAATACTTTATTATTTTTATTGGAGAGGGCTGTGCAAGAGGAAAACTTGGAAACTTTATTTTTAGTGTGAATTTTACTGCCAATACACTTAGATTTTTTTATATTATTGGACTCTTATTCTTCAACCACGTAACCTGTGTCTCAGAGGGCACTTTATAAATTACGAGGGATTTACGAGTTCTCATCAGAACTGCCTGAGCTGGTTAACCCTTCTAGTTAATTCCATTGTTCTCCGATCTCTATCGTTGTTTGGCTAGATACGAAAACGGGAAAAGACTCAAAAATGAAGATAAAAAATATGAAATTAAATTAAATGAAACAGAATCACAATAGAGGATTATGAAAGTACTTTTAGGTAGATTTTTTTACATATCATTATTTATGTAATTTTTAAAAATTTTTGTAAGTTTAGAAGCTGGCCTATGAAATCCGTACATACATAATATATATAAGGAGCAGTTTTAAATATCATAATGAGATACTATAAACAACAAGGATGGTTGAAATAAGTAACTCCAAGTAGACAATATAATACATTTTATGGGTGGTTCTAGGATTTACGGCCTGAAAAAGCGGTAGTGAATTCAAAAGTATCAGAGCTGTCATCTGGGAGTTCCAGAGAGAAATATTTTACTGAATATCTCAGATTCTTTGTACAGACCGATTTTAAATATAAGAAAAAAACATGTTTTTAAGTCCAAAAAATTTTTATATTATATTTAAAAAATGCAGTATCAAGTTATATTTCAGTTAAAATTTTTTATTTAATTAATACCAATGAACACCAAATGATTCCGTTCTTCTCTGGAGTCCAAATCATGTATTTGATCATGTACACTATAACGCTTCATTAAGTATGATGATAACATTAACCTTACTGGGCATTGTTGTCAAACCTTAACGGGATAACAGATTCAAACTCTCATGATTAATTATCACTGATAAGAGCAAATTTAATATTAGTTGTGAGGTACTTTTATTTTAAACAAATTTGTTGGCGTTGGATTGTTCATTATTTGTATATTTGTTGTCTATATCCAACGCTTTCAGTTGAATAAAAAATTATAGATAAATAAATATACTATTCGATATATACTATAAATGCACTAATACACCCACTACACAAGAAAGGGGACAAAACAAATGTAAACAATTATAGAGGAATATCACTTTTACAAGTCACATACAAGATACTATCAGCATGCCTACTAAAACGAACACAAGAACAACTAGAACATAAGATAGGAGAGTACCAAGCAGGCTTCAGACCGAACAGATCGTGTGCAGAACAGATATTCAACTTGAAAACGATACTTAAGTACAAAGCAACAAGAGCAACACCAATAATATGTGTCTTCGTAGACTTCAAGAAGGCATACGATTCAGTAGACAGGCAATCCTTGTTCAACATTCTAGAAGAACAAGGACTAGATCACAAGACACTGAGACTTATCAAACAAACATTAACAGGAACCAAATCCAAAGTAAAATTCATGGGAGAAGTTTCAGAATCATTCGAAATTAAAACTGGAGTTCGGCAAGGTGATGGACTGTCACCACTGTTATTCAACCTAGTTCTTGATAAAGTAATAAAAGAATGGGAGAAAGAGCTTAAAAAAACAGAAAATTGGAAACCGATAAGACTAGGAAATAAGAAGAAAGGAATCGAAACAGCGTGCTTGGCTTTTGCAGACGATCTCGCCATACTAACAGATGAAGAAGACAAAGCAATTAAACAAATAGAAACACTAGCGGAATGTGCACAAAAGGTAGGACTACAGATATCATATGAAAAGACTAAATTTATGTGCACGAAACTAAACATACCTAACCTAAACACCAAATACGGCAAAATCAATAGAGTAACCCAATTTAAGTATCTAGGAGAGATGATAGAGCCAACAGGCAGGGAGAAAATGGCACAAAAAATAAGAATACAGAAGATGAAGAGAGCACTAGGGAAAACAAAAGATATATACAACAAAAAATGCATTTCAATATACACAAAAGTCAGACACTACAACACAGTTATCAAACCGGAAACACTTTATGCAAGCGAAACACTAACATTGCACCTGAAGGGGGACCTCGAAGACATACTGAAAGAAGAACGGAAAATAATGAGAAAAATCCTAGGACCAATACACACGGATGAAGGTTACAGACTTCAACCAAGAAAAATAACAGAAAAACTTTCAAATATAGCAGAAGATATGAGAAAACGTAGACTACAATTCTATGGACACATGTACAGACTACCAGAACACAGGCTAACAAAACAGATTCTAACCTTCATACATGGGAAGAAAACAGGAGCACCATGGCTTACACAGGTCAAACAGGACATGAAGAATGCACAGATCGAAGAAATAGACATAGCTGACAGAAACAAGTACAGGAACAGAATTGCGAAGTGGAAGCCAGAACCAGAGAATGAGAAGAAAAAAAGAGACATGCCTAAATGGACAGAAGAAAGAAAGAGAGCATTCAGTGAAAAGATGAAGAAATGGTGGGCAAACAAGAAGAACACGAAGCTGAATTGATGTATTGCTTTGCGTGATCCAACAGGGTCTATACGCACATAATAATAATATACTATTCGACAGGTATAAAACTCAAGTTCAGGTATCTTCATGTTTTAATGCTAAATATCTAACCCTACATTTAATACAGTTTCTTGTTTATTAAAAACACTGGAAAACTATGGAAGTTTTATACCTGTACAACCGTATAATTGATTTTAAAATAACTTAGTGTTAAAAGTCTCCAACCAATTTGCCAATAATGCCATATTGTGAGTTGTACTTGAATAGGTAGGATATTCTATAAAGGGTTTACCCTTCCATTAAATGTAGAATAAGGTTATACTACACATTAGTGTTTATTACATTAGTAATAGGTAGTTAATTTAGTGTTTACGATACATACATATTTAACATAATCCATACTTCTTAAAACAAAAAATGCCTTGTGTATTGAACACTAGACTAAAACATTGGGGATCCCAAGAGAATTTATAACAACTGTGTGTACAAGCCTACAATAATATAAACCACAATATGAACTACAACTGTAGTGATGTTTTTATATATCACTGAGTATTGATTTTAAAACAAGGAATTCTGAAAAAAAACCTGTAAACATTTCCGTTAAATAGTTAAATACATAAATTTATGTGTCGTCTACTTGTTTCACCTGAGAATCAACGACTCAAAATGATCACTGTTCGTGAATTTGTTCCTAGTGTTATTTTTAAGGTTGCTATTTTATCATTAATTTTTATCAGTACTACTAATAATGAGGAAATGTTTAATTTATATGTTACGATACTGTCAGTATAGCTTTTATAAAATCATCCACTTTCCTAAAAACAATTAAAAGTAAAAATTTCATTACACGAATTTTTAATTTTGTATGATTATTTGGGTACGTGCTGATTTCAATGTGAGCATGTGTGCCCTCGGTGAAACATATTAACTGGAATTCTAGGGACGCTTTCAGTCGACAGTGACAATGTGTTTTATTATCCTCAGTTAAGAGGGAGTCTCTGATGGAAAAAACGGAGAGCGTTAGACCTCAACATTTATGAGCAGTAGTTTATAAATGCCATCCCTGTTAGTTCTGAGTAGCACTCACTTAATTTTTGTTTTATTCACACTGGTATTAATCACCTTACTAGAAGAGGAAACAAATTGTTAGGAGTGCTGTGAAATCCTCGAGTTAGTCAACATGACTGATTTATTTAAATTGCGTTCACTCCTGGAAAGCGTGGTTTTTTTACTACGTGAATAGGGGTTCGTTACCGTTAAAATCAATAAACAGTAATGACGAACAAATGATAGTTTGCAGATTTCCAACTTTTTCATGTAATTTGTTTTCTCGAACCCAGGAGTAAAATCCACCAAATAAGTAATAAAAGCTGCCATTTAAAATTATTGTTAAATGATTGTAAAATTATTAAATATACCACAAACTACAAAATATGGTAGTTGGATATCTAATTAGTATAAAAGATACGTCCTATTTTTATGATAGTACATGTTTGATGTACATATAGAATATTACTAAACATGTAATATTAGGTTAGCCTGGTATTCCATGTAAACAGAATTTAACGACGTGCTAACAAATAATTCGTGATAAAATTTTATCATTATACTTTATTATACTCATGTACTGTCACATGGCCTGTTATAGTTTCATTTATTTCCTTATTAGTATGTAGTAAAATAATACTAACATAATTTATGTCACTCAAATAATGGCATGTTATATTACATCATTGCATTTAATTATATTATATTTATAGGCTTTCTATTACTTTGAGCTTAAAATACAGTGACTTACTCAGAAAATTATAG
Organism: Stictocephala bisonia; assembly: GCA_035578905.1. Lineage (NCBI taxonomy): Eukaryota > Metazoa > Arthropoda > Insecta > Hemiptera > Membracidae > Stictocephala > Stictocephala bisonia. The sequence continues at coordinate 51,265 of JAQJVL010000835.1, forward strand.
CTTAAAAATTAGGTTTTAAATTTGCAATATTATTATTAAAAATATTTAATATAAGGGATACATAAAACATAGACAAAAAATTTTCATAACAGTAAATATCAACAAATATAATTATCGTAAAAGCGTTATCTTTACCCAAAATACTGTATTAATATAATTGTGGAATATAATTCCTATATTAATTAATCACATATTACAATACACAGTTATAAGGGACAATATTTTAAAAGTCAGTTTTACCACAGCCTGATGTTTGCTGGATTACTCAATTGACATTACAGCTACCAAGATTTATCAGAATGCGCACTGTAAGCCAACGTGAGCCTAACCAGTCCAGTTACAATATTGTATTTTAATCCTAGTTGTCAAGAGACTTTACCTTTTCAGTTTATATTTATTTTTACCTCAATCTTCCTATATTTAATTTAGGTAACTGAAAAGGTTTATGTCAAACTATATCCGTTTTCTCTTCGTATTGTAATATCACAGCATTCTTTATAACAAAGCATAGTGACATATTTTTGAATACTTCCTAGTTGTTAGTATATTGATAGTTTAATTAATGTTTTATTTTTATATTATTTAAATTAAATTAAAATATTTTATTGAAATCATTAAATTGATTTAGACTTTACCTGGGAGAAGTGTTTAATTCATTTATACGTTTTCAACAAAACACAATGGATACAAACATTGCATACTTTTTAATAATAAACCATCAAGTGCATAATAAAATACAACAATGTTATATCTTTATATTTTATTTTAGTAAAGTTGAATGGATTTGTCAATTGAATTGCTGTACTCTTTAGGTTTAAGTTGTAACTATTTAAAAAGCCCAAAATAGTAATAACACAAAAATAGTGAAATGATAATGGTTTATTTTTGCATTAATATATTACATAAAATATGCCACAAATCAGTAACTCTCATTATTAATTACAATTTGATAGAATAAAACAAAACAAAAAACAACCAATTGTATAAAGATAATTATGTATAAAAGCAATTTTATTGCATCATTACCAATGATCATTTGGGGACGACGAACTAGTTTTACATGAGTTAGTATAATGTTATAATTGTGCAATAATTAAGTAGGTCAAAAGCTTGGTAATTATTTGAAGTTACATTTCCTAAAGACCGTTGAAAAAGTAATTAAGTTTATACAACAAAATTAATTTGGTTCATAAATAAGATATACTTGTTTTGTCAAATATAAACTTCAAATGAATTTATGTTATTGTATTTTTGTATTATTTATGAATAAAACTGTCACTAAAAAATTGTCTTTTGTAACCTAGAAATGAAATGTCACCTTTAATATGTACTAATACTAAATCCATCATTACATAGTGTAGTTATCATATATTACTACACCTTCAAACAGTCCTACGTTTTTAAGGAAATACATTTTAATGTTTTTCCAAAAACATGTACATATGTCTCTTTAAGAATGTTTGTAACTTATTCTACAATGTAACACAATTTCAATGGTGGGTTTCCTATAATAGATACTATTGTGGCATAAAATGATGTGACTGAGCCCGAGTGAATTTAAGAAAAAAGATTAAAATATTTCTGAGAGAACGTCATGGTTTCTAGGATATATGTACAACGCAGGGAAAGTAAAGAGTTTGTTGAGAAGATATCCGCTTTAAACGTGATCGATTGATCTATGTTACTTTCAAGTATTACGGATAATTTTTACGATACAGCCGAACACCAATAAAAAGTATTTTACTTAGGTGGACTCAGATTACTTCTGTACTTTAGTTTTAGCTTTCAGGCTCTTATGTATTCTTGGAGTACTGCAAGATCACCTGTATTTTTGAAGAACTTAAGTAGAACTGAAACATAACCACTGCAAACAAGTATTGTTGTAAAAACTTAAAAGTGAAATGGCAAACGTTAAACAATATTCACGAGTGCCTAAATAATTAAAATATATTACAGACTTATATCATTCCATTCTGGGCTGGTGATTTCATTCCTGTTTACTATGCAATTTACATATTTTAAGATTTTTCTTAGAAATATTTTGTAAGTTTTTCATATTATACAAGTCATATACTGGATTAATATTATACTAATTTTATTGTTAGACTATTGCGTAGCTTGTTAGTTTTATAACGAAGTGATCTATTTCACAAGCAAGTGACTTAACTGAAATGACATGTTAAGCCCATTTAGTTTTTGAATACACCTATTGTGGTTTGAAACGTGGATTACTTGAACATGCAGCCTTGTATAACAGGATTATGTAGGAAACAAATTTTTCATCTAAGTTTAATCACAGGATTATCTCTCAAAGACATTTTATAAAAATGTTATTAAGTTATCAAAGTAAATTTAAATCATTTATATCTCGTTTCTTTTTTTACAATTATTGATTTCGGCATAATTCGGCAGTTGATTATTTGGAGCATATAATCAAAATTTTTATATTTTAATAATATAAGAAAGTAATACCTTAAGACTAAGGAAATTACAGTCATTGAACATTATAAATATTTAAGTACATATTTTGCAATTCTTATTTTAAAAGTTGCTAAAATATCCATAAAGCTTTAAACATAATGCTATTTGAATGGGAGTTATCACCGATATTCAATTACTACAATCAATTGAGGTTTTTATATTACAGTTCAAGTGTGTATTTATTGTCCCTCGTATTTATTAGCTACAAGTTCCAGATACCAGGAGGTTTAGTATATAAGGACCTATATACAAGGACGTTTGTCTCTAAATTTCTCAACCGTATGATTCCCAGTCATCAGATTAACACATCCGACTCAATCATGTGTACGTGTTCAACCAGACGTTAAGCTTAGAAAATTAATTTTTCATCGTTGATGACGTTTTTTTTGTTCATTTTTTACTCCAAAATCAGTAAAATGGATGTGAGAGTATGGGTATTAGAACAACTGAATAAATTAATAATGGCTTATATATGTGATAAAATCTCGCAAAATCTTAGAATAATAACTAGCAATTCAAAATATAAAGAATAGTTGATTTCATTGTACGTAGACATGAAACTGTGGAATAAGATATAAATTGGTGTAATAACTGTAAAACATTTCTTTCAATGAAGATAATCTTATTTTCTAAAAACCTGAAGATGGGGTGTTATTTCAGACACATTAAGTAGAAAAATAACAAACATTGGGTCTGTTTGAAAGGTATTATCATTGGTGTTATTATACAAAATTATCTCTGTATGGTAAAATCAATGCTACTATACCATTTTATAATCCATAAATAAGAAATTGACCTTACCTATTGTAATGACCATAATTTAAAAACTCGTTATGGCACCAAATAAGACTGTTATTACAATAAGGAATGTCAAGTATACATAATAAGTTGTTTTTCAGCTGGGAGCTATGAAATAATGATGTACTTGGTAAAAATTATTTTAAATCCCACATAGCTATTACTTTATTATGTTATAGAACGATATATAAATTTGGTGATATTTAAAAATACTACTTATAGTACTCTTTAGAAATGAGATTTTCAAATGTTATCGAATACTTATATTACTATTAAATTTATTCAGTGTGCAGTGACTAAAAAATCACTTAAAATAGCTGAAATAAAATTAAAAGTTATAGAGAGTATAACATTAACATTTCTTCTCATATTCAAAACCCCTAATTTGTTTACCGCATGTGTCATGATATGTCAGAGATTTAAATGTGTCAGGACTGTAATAAACATAACACATCTGACATCGAGACCGCCAGTAGTTTTATTGTGTTTGTATCTCGGTTTAAGTATATACACGATCTTATTCTAATCTCTGTACAATTATAAAATCACCACAATTAAATAAATAATAATCAACTTTTTTATTTCATGATTGTTTGAAATAATAAAGGTAGTAATTTATCATTTATATTATTGCGAGTGGTTTTATGATCATAGAGTGAAATGGTTTTGTTGTCAATTACTGATATATTGCAATTAGTTTATGATGTATTAATTATTGATGTTTAGTATTATTTATTTTTTAGTTTTGTTAAGGTTAGGTGGTAGAGAGGACTGTCTAGTCCTAACCTCGCCTTAAAAAATAAAGACGTATTTCCTTTTCATTTCATTTCAATAGCTTAGATAAAGGTAGTGTGTATACTATATTACAAACAGTCTATATTATAATACCTTAATGGTATAAAGTTGCCGATTTATAGTAAAAAGATCATTATTTATATTCCATATTAACATTCAGGACTGCATTACATTGGTTATTAGAACAATTATGGATTTTTTGTGATCTTTATGTTAGTATTAAATTTAGTTTATTTAAATCAAATAATTGAATAACATTTATTTAATTATATACTCTTTTCATGAATTCCTTGCACAACATATTTTAAAATATATTCTCAAATGTAATGTTTTATATTGACATATTATAAAAAAGTTGCGTAATGTTGTGTTGAGAGAGAGACAACATGGTAGAAACAGTAAAGTATGTATGGAAGCAATAATAGTTTATCTATAGGAAACTAATGGGTAACAAATAGGTCTGCTTACAACAGAGATAAAGTGAATTTTTTTTATGTTGAGAGGGCAGTTTGAGCAACTGTAACTAATATTAATTGGTCTGCTGCCAACATAGATAAAGTGAAATGATGATATGGTGCCCTCTGCTGTTTGAGAAGCAGTAACTAGTGGTAACAGATAGGTCTGCTGCCAACAGAGATAAAGTGAAATGATGTTATGGTGAGAGGGCTGTTTGAACAACCGTAATTAATGGTAATATATATGATTAATGCTAGCAGAGATAAAGTAAAATGCTGTTATGGTGAGAAGGCTGTTTGAGCAACAGTAACTTGAGGTAATGAATAGGTCTGCTGCCAACAGAGATTAACTTAAATTCTGTTATGGTTAGGAAGCTGTTTGAGCAACAGTAACTAGTGGTAACAGACATGTCTGCTGCCAACAGGGATAAAGTGAAATGATGTAATGGTGAGTGGGCTGTTTGAGCAACAGTAATTAATAGTAACAGATATGTCTGCTGCTAACAGAAATAAACTGAAATGCCGTTATGGATAATTTGGATTGCTGTTGTAAGGGGAGGGGCTGTCAACAGAATTTTAACGAAAGATAATAGGCTGGTCTGTGTCCAAAATAGATATAGTTAGTTGCTGTTGTGGTAGGAAGGGCTGTTGGAGCAACTGTAACTAACTAATGGCAATGAGTTGGTCTGCTGATAGCATGGATAATGTGGATTGCTGTTGTAAGGGGAGGGGCTATCAGAGCAACATTAAATTAAGATAGTAGGCTGGTCTGTGTCCAACAGGGATACAGTTAGTTGCTGTTGTGGTTGGAGGGGCTGTTGGAGCAACAGTAACTAACTAATGGCAATGAGTTGGTCTGCTGATAGCATGGATAATGTGGATTGCTGTTGTAAGGGGGGGGGGCTATCAGAGCAACATTAACTTAAGATAGTAGGCTGGTCTGTGTCCAACAGGGATACAGTTAGTTGCTGTTGTGGTTGGAGGGGCTGTTGGAGCAACAGTAACTAACTAATGGCAATGAGTAGGTCTGCTGATAGCATGAATAATGTGGATTGCTGTTGTAAGGGGAGGGGCTATCAGAGCAACATTAACTTAAGATAGTAGGCTGGTCTGTGTCCAACAGGATACAGTTAGTTGCTGTTGTGGTTGGAGGGGCTGTTGGAGCAACAGTAACTAACTAATGGCAATGAGTTGGTCTGCTGATAGCATGGATAATGTGGATTGCTGTTGTAAGGGGAGGGGCTATCAGAGCAACATTAACTTAAGATAGTAGGCTGGTCTGTGTCCAACAGGGATACAGTTAGTTGCTGTTGTGGTTGGAGGGGCTGTTGGAGCAACAGTAACTAACTAATGGCAATGAGTTGGTCTGCTGATAGCATGGATAATGTGGATTGCTGTTGTAAGGGGAGGGGCTATCAGAGCAACATTAACTTAAGATAGTAGGCTGGTCTGTGTCCAACAGGGATACAGTTAGTTGCTGTTGTGGTTGGAGGGGCTGTTGGAGCAACAGTAACTAACTAATGGCAATGAGTAGGTCTGCTGATAGCATGAATAATGTGGATTGCTGTTGTAAGGGGAGGGGCTATCAGAGCAACATTAACTTAAGATAGTAGGCTGGTCTGTGTCCAACAGGATACAGTTAGTTGCTGTTGTGGTTGGAGGGGCTGTTGGAGCAACAGTAATTAACTAATGGCAATGAGTTGGTCTGCTGATAGCATGGATAATGTGGATTGCTGTTGTAAGGGAAGGGGCTATCAGAGCAACATTAACTTAAGATAGTAGGCTGGTCTGTGTCCAACAGGGATACAGTTAGTTGCTGTTGTGGTTGGAGGGGCTGTTGGAGCAACAGTAACTAACTAATGGCAATGAGTTGGTCTGCTGATAGCATGGATAATGTGGATTGCTGTTGTAAGGGGAGGGGCTATCAGAGCAACATTAACTTAAGATAGTAGGCTGGTCTGTGTCCAACAGGGATACAGTTAGTTGCTGTTGTGGTTGGAGGGGCTGTTGGAGCAACAGTAACTAACTAATGGCAATGAGTTGGTCTGCTGATAGCATGGATAATGTGGATTGCTGTTGTAAGGGGAGGGGCTATCAGAGCAACATTAACTTAAGATAGTAGGCTGGTCTGTGTCCAACAGGGATACAGTTAGTTGCTGTTGTGGTTGGAGGGGCTGTTGGATCAACTGTAACTAACTAATGGCAATGAGTTGGTCTGCTGCTAGCATGGATAATGTGGATTGCTGTTGTAAGGGGAGGGGCTATCAGAGCAACATTAACTAAAGATAGTAGGCTGGTCTATGTCCAACAGGGATACAGTTAGTTGCTGTTGTGGTAGGAAGGGCTGTTGGAGCAACTGTAACTAACAATAACGTATTGATAAACTGCCAACTCTTATAAAGAGAATTGCTGTTGTGGTGAGGGCGGGGGGGGTTCGAAAACAACAGTGACTAATGGTAACATATGGGTCTGATACATTTATGGGCAAAGTAAATGTATGCAGTGGTAAGAGGGGCTTTGGGAGTAACAATTACTAAGCGTAACATATAGGTTTCCTGCCCTCTCAGGTAAAGTGAAATTGTGTATGGCGTTTTATACTATAAATAGATATAACAAAATATATTGTTATATTATCTTACAGTATAAACAGCTCGCATTGTGTGGCATTTTACTAATCTGTTAAAAGAAACTTGAGAATTTCTAATGATATGAACAGTAAATCTATTTAATTTCACATTTATATTAAATATGCCTTAATATATTGATAAACATACATTAATAATTATATTTATAGAATTATAAATTTTAAATATCCTCTTGGTTTGGGTTAAGGAGGAAATATTTTATAGCTCGTCTAGAATTTTAAGTATGATATTAAGTTAGCCACTACTAGATATTAAAATTGTAAATGCCATGCGTAAAACATGATTCCTAGTTTTACAAGTAAACCGTTGGTACTGAAGCAACGTAAATAGTTTGATGATAAAAACAGTAAAGTTCTGTGAAGTGCGCTGCTGTAGGGGTACATAACGCGCTCTTAGCAGGGTAGTTTGATCCTGTGAATAAGGACGTCTGAGTATAAACTTCGGTCGTGGCTTACAACTTTAAGTTCATCTACACGCGGTTATGCAACTTGACGGAACTTCATGCAAGGTTGTCGTAATAGCTTAAAAATGGAATTATTTGTACATGTTTGAAAAAAGAAACTACGTTAGGAAGGTACTGCGTCAAATCTGTAAATCAACATTGCTCGCACACTTTCCACGGAAAGAAAATGTCAGTCAATACATTAATTATCTGTGTTCCATACAACTAGAAAATTTAAATTACAAGAAAGGAAGTATGATAGGAGTCATGGGAGTCGAAGAGCTTTTAAAAAAATAAAAATTAATATTATAAATTCTTAACATCATAAGGTTAATCAAATTATACGCTTCAGGTAGGATGTAAAATAGACATATAAGATAATAACTATAAAAACTAATTATAACATTACAATTTTGCAGTTTTATTGGTGATCGATTTCATGTTTCGACATTCACCTCCTTTAACTTGCGAAATTTAGAATGTTTTCACTCAAAGCCATTTTTATACCAAACAATTAATTGTCAATGTCCATAAAGTTATGACAGCTGGTTGGTATAACTACCTTAGCAACCGTTAAAATATTATCAGTGATGTAATATCATTTATTTTATACACTAATATGTTTCCGATCCAATATTAAATTTTGAGTCTCAAATTATCAGTTATTTTTGTGGTTCATTGTGCAGTGTTAGTGTAGTCCCATGTAAATTTAATGCCGTTTAAACCAGCTCTTAATGCGAGCCTGGCAAAGTAACAAAATGACTGCCACCAATATTATTCCTACGATATGGGATATCTATTGTATGTATACTTACGTATAATCAAGGGTAATACTTACTATATGTACTTAACTACCATATCTCTTGTTATTTTCTAAAAAATATATCATTTAAATTTATTTCACTACCAAATTAACCTCCTAGTTCTTAAGATTGTTAAATCTTTTTAATTTTTATTCGAAATGGTATCATATACAATACCAATTGTATCCGTATTCGAACCTGTTCGAATTTTATGATTTTCATTGTTTGAAGTTAAACAAAAAAATTACGATTTGTTAGTTGTTTTCCTCCATTTGATATCACAATAATAAAAGTTAACCATTAAATATTTCATAGCTTTGAAGTCTCTCTCTTTATAAACGTATACAATCTTTTAATGTAATATTATAATTTTAGTTGGTATTACCGAATCTTACTTTTCAAATATACTAAAAAATTTTAGTTTTTCTGACGTTTACTTGTTTGTAACTAAAACATATATTTAAAGTAATAGAAGCAGAATATATTTTTTAAAGAAGTACAAATTTATTTTAAGTTTATCGCTCATATTTACTAAATATTTGTTACTATAAATTCATTCTGGGACTTTTAATGGTACATTAAAAATAACTAACTCATAATAAAAATGTATTTTTTATCAAAACGATATAATAGACAAAATTTAAAACTTTGTTGCAAATAGCTTCCTTTAAAACTGTGGACAGAAGGGAAAACAGCCAATAGAAGTGATAGATAACAGCAGGCTTTGGTGCATTCGTACTGTTAGGGGTGCAAATACAAGGGTTTTATAGATTATGTTTCAAAGATTGTGAATCACCAAACGGAATATCGTTTGTCTGAAAGTTGATGATTTACAAAATTTCTACATAGTCATACACAGTATTATGTTTTGAAGGTTCTGGAATATCAAACAGAATAACATTTGGCTCAAAGTTGATTATTTCAAAATTTTCTTTATAATCATATTCAATATTATGTTTTCATTTAACATTAAAATTTACTCGTTTTAAATTAATTGTCACGGTTTAGATTGAAGATCACTTTATGAAATACCAATACACAATGTTAAGCGCTAATTAAACTGTTGTATAATGTATATAACAACTATAGAAGACACATTAAACATTAAATTATAAAAATCTGTATGGTTATTTAGATTGTAATTTATGTTTATTTATACTATTGTAGCATACAGAGGGGAGGTTCAAAACTGTAAAACAAATTAAGATATTATAAACCATCAATGTTAATTTTTAAATTGACATCTTTGTTGAGAAAAGCTAATCACAAAAATACACACCTTGAGTTGAATTAATTTGTTATAATACAAAACATACTTCTACTTGGATATATATTTTGTTACATGGGAGATTATTTAACATTTATTTCTTTTCTGTATGTATAATTTATTAAGTCAATGTCATATAACAAGACATTTCTCAGACATTTATTTTATTTTAAAATTATAAATATTCATCGGGAGTAAATTATTTATTGGATAAATATGATCTGAGAAATAGATCGTAATAAATTAATGTGCAATTTGTAATCGATTTGACAATTCAGTAAGTTTATGTAATTGTGAAATGACAATCCTTAGTTTGAGGTAAAAAATTATACTAAAGCATTTTTTTTATACATATAAATGCATTTTTTTATTTTCGTATCCTTAAAAGTTCAACAAATATTTTATGTTGGTTTAAATTTAAAGATACAATGCTAGCATACAATTTAAAAGAGCATTAAACAACTTTAAGCATGTAACATAAATTAAAAAAAATATAACTTTATACTATCTTAAGATTATACTAAGAAGTTATAATATATAAAAATATTGTGAATAGTTATGAATATATAGGTGAGTAATTAATTAGTGGACATAACATTTTTATACAAATGCAATTTCTGGAAACGTGAAAGTAATTTTATTCATTCAAATAATATATATATATATATATATATATATATATATATATATATATATATATATATATATATATATATATATATATCCTAATGCACCTATAATAATATAGTCCAAATCCATATCCTATTTACTGATTATTATTTAGTCTGTATTAAGCAATTACTAATTATATAAATCATTATGCAAATATAAAAATAAAATATAAAAATACCCTATGATCGGAATACTTAATACTTGCTATTAGGTTTTGTATCATTGTGTTTACAATAATTATTATATTGCTGGTTTGTTATTGCACGTGGGATTACAAGATCACAAACCGGCCACACGGAATCGAGTTACCGGTACCTCGAGGTCCCAGGGATGGGGTGGTAATACGGTTAGTTCATTGAGAATTAGGGCCTATCTTGTTATGCACAACAGGAGATTACTTGCAACAAAGGTAGTCTTTGTAGTGCCAGTAATTTACGTGTTTTGTAATTTTCAGATATTTATAATGTCAAGCCAAAACGTACATACACTTATGTGGAGCAAACACACAAACAAGAATTATACTTTGTTTGCAAACATAATAATTTGTTCTATTATGTAATTTAAATAATCAATGAATAAATAAAATGTATGTTTAGTGCTTATTTACGTTTAGTAACAGGATTTTGTTTTAATACAACTCATAAATGAGGGGGTCATCTGTAGGAGAGGACTTTTTATTGAACTATTTGCACATTTTATGGTTAGACAATAAATTCATTAAATAATAAATGAACCCACCTAACCTTTCCACAATTCATAGTGCAATAAAATGAAATGTTATTGATGTAAATGTTTTTTTTGTTTGTGTTTTCAATTACATTCTAAACTTCATTAAAAGTAGAAACCACATGGTATTCCATAAAATAATGTCTTTTTGGAATGAATTTAAGTTACATTATGTATTATGCGTTGATGTAAAAAGGGTCTTCTTTTCACTAGCTGTATTTCATAGGCAAAATATCTCACCTTATTTACATTAAACCCAAAAGATTCTCTGAGTATTATTTATACTTTTCACTTTTTAAACATTATCTGTTTAAAGATTAGGGTAGTTATAAGTAGTTTGTCATTTATATAATAAAGTGTTTAAATTACATAACTGTTACTATAACCCGTGTAATATCGTTAATTTTGGAAGGCTATTAATGACTACATACATGTAACTAACTGTTATGATTGAATATAAAAAGTGACCAACTGGTCTAATATTCCTCGTGTTGTTTTAAAACGGATAGCGTTCAGTTTATTTATTTTTTCATAGCCACAATAATTCACCCCACTAAAAAAAGGACTTATACAAAATCAAAATATCAGTACTTTTCAACGAATAATAATTATTATTTTTAATATATGCACTATCATAATTTTCGTTTAATTATTGAAAATGTACGGGTCAGGTACATGTTTAATAATTATTGGATTTAAAATACCAGTTTTTAAGAACAAAATTATTTATAGGTTTTTATGCATATTTTAATATTAAGCCTAATACGGAATGGTTAAATAAATATTAATGTTCATAATAACTAATTAATTGCTTTAAATTATAAATAATTCTATTGCCAAAACCCGTCTTTGGAATATAATTCTAAAATCTCTTATCCCACTAACATTTTGTGAAACGAAAACAAAGTATCCATTAAAAACCCATTTCCTTAGTGTATCTCCATAAACTGTGGATGGCATACATAGATTACATCCGCATTGGAATTGCGGAATACAAATGGCGAGTAATTTAGTTTTACTGCTAATTGAGTCAATTTGTCATTTTTTAATTCGTACAAACAACTTCAAAACTTTCAATATGTAAATATATTAAAATATTTATATTATGCGTTTAAAGTTCAAGTGTTTAGTATTTCATTTGTGTTTTTATTAAATATTAGGATATTCTAGCTATATTGGTTTGTTTAAATTGTATGGTTATATACATAATGTTATAATACTAATATATTAAATAATTAAAAATATTTTGAAACAAAAAATGCAATAAAACCTAGTTTTTATGTATATGTCCTTATACCAAACATTTATACATATTTTACTCGTATTTCGCATAGCCAGAAAATGATCCACGAAGGAACTTTAAAAAATTTTAAGTCAGGTCTTCCTTGAGTTACAAATCATGTACAATACAAAAGTGCAAATTAGAGGTCAATCGGATGATCCTGTCAGAAAATACAGCCTCTGAAAGAGTGTCATGTCATATAACTAATTATTCTTATTTATACGGCTATTTATTTATCTACACTTGATTGAAGCCCCTGTTGTTTACCATGTTGTTGATTGTATACAATGGTTTTGAAATACTGAGTCATACAAATATCTACATTATTTAAAAAAAAAAATTTCACAGTAGGTATAACCTAAATTTACTTTAATTAAATTATCATAATAATTTATTACACATGTTTTACTGACACTGAATCATTTTCTCATATTATGTCAATTAAATTATAGCTGTCAGCAGGTATTGCTGCTTATCTTATATAAGCAGCAATTAAACAAGGATATTAAAAAAACTATCTTATTCTTCTTTTTAAGAAGTATTATAGAGATGATATTCAATGCATTGAGAGGCTGTATTTTTTGACAGAGTCATCCTTTCAACTTAAGATTTTCACTGTTGAATTGTATAAATAGATATCTATAAAGTGAGGTATAACTCAAGTTATGGGTACTTTTATTACTGTTAAGACCTCCTACGTGGGCGATCCCCTCCTCATGCGAAAAACTAGTAAACTACGTCTAAAATTTTTGGATAGGGACATGTAAACACCAGTAACCACATAGTTTCGTTACATACTTTTCAATAGTGCATGTGATTCATTTGATATGTCACTTTATAGAATGCTATATGTGTGGATGTAATTCATATTTATTTTGTATTTATTTTTTTTATTTGTATTTATTCATAAGACGCCGATCATCAAGATATGGGCGAATATGGATTACGAATGAGTGTGATGAGTGTATATGAGCGAATGTAGTCATGGTTACAAACTAAGGCCAACTATTCCTTAGAAAATGTCATTAATTAATAGCCCAATGACAAATGAACAGCCGGTGGTTATCAGCTGATTCTTCTCAAAATGTCTTATGACTCTGATTGGGATCGAACTAAGAACCTTTAGCTTATTAAGCTGGGATTTATTTACATATATTTACAAATACAATTTATGTTTTGAAATTTTAAATTTTTTCATTTATTACAGACTATTCATTTTTAATGTTATTTTTATGTTTATTTTTGGTGTTCTTTTTTAATTTATGAAATTATTATTTACTTTCAGTGTATTTTAAAGTAAAACAATGTTCTAATTATTATTTTATGAAAATAACACGTTTTTAGCACTTTAAGGTATCTATATTAAAAATATATAAATTTATAGTAAACAACCGCTTTAAGTAATAATTATAAGATTTTTTAAAAGTGTATGTTACTTTATTTGATGTTTTGAAATAAGTTAAACAATACAGTTTAAGTATATAAAAATACGGTAAATAAGGTATAAATCTCTTGTTACAATAACGGTTAATACTCATAATGAGGTAATTTTAATTGTACTCGTATGCAATAATAGTACAGACAATAATAAGTACTTAGACAATAAAGTAGAATATAATTGTAAGGGTGGTAATGTTTTCTTTCCCCATGGCAAAGTAGCTTAAACAGTAAAACTAAACAAATATGTTTATTACTGTTCACTGTAACAACCTATTGTGTAACATGACTACATTACGTACATTGAAGGTGATATTTAGAAGTAAGGTACATGTTGAACGGTACAAAAATACGGGTAAATGCATACACTCCTAGGATATGCAAAATAAACTAAATTGTTCTTTAATGCCAATAAAAGGGGTTCTACTCAAGTAACGTCAGATTAACCTCTGTTAAAACTTACAATTTTGGGAAGAACTTAAGTTTAGGCAGTTAAATAAAGGCTCGGTGTGTTTACATTTATTTATATTTGTGTAATTTAGTAAAAGTTAGCGTAAAATTTAAATTGCCCCTTTTTTACTTTTTTATTACGTATTATTATCATTTATTGTGTAATAGGATTGATTACTTTTATTTGGAGAAGATAACTAGCTTTTGGAAGTAAACAATATTTAAACGCCCTTACAATGATCTTGACATATTTTTGTACACTCCGTACATACATAATATATATTGTATTTTGGAGTTGATAAATATTTCAATTTTGATATTATTGTTTGACGTGAAATTTTTACTTTAAAAAAATCCAAATGTATATTTAGTTATGCAGATACGAATAAATGTTGGAAATGAGTTTACAACAGTAATTCTGGATTCAGAAAGTTTGGGACTGACAATGTTCCTAAGCAAGTTATTGCAAACTTTTCATAATAAATCTTAAACATTCAGCCACGAGTTTGAAATGAAATTATAAATTAGCTTTCATAATAACTTCTTGAATAATTATTTAGGAAAGAGGCAATTTTTCCAGCCAGACTTACGTACTTTTTGGATATAATTTTACAGTAAAATCAATTATCAATGTTTTATTTTTGATCCATGCGTTTATGTAATTCAAACTTGTTGTCTGTATTACATAGCCTCTGAATGTTACTTTTAGTATATTTTGTATCTGGCATAATATTTTTTGTGGATTTATAACTTTTAGTGGAATATGTGATTGAATATGTCCTTATACTTAAATGGAGAGTAATATCCTCTATAACACAAGTCAAAATACAATAACTATGAGAGTTAGTTACCTGTGAATGAGAAATAAATCGAGGAATAAAATAGCTTGGTCTCAGTTTATTGTACAAATCAATGATAAACGAATGTTAGTGTAAAGTTTGATATTAATGTAATATTAACTAATTCACTAAAACAATATTTAAAGAAGTGTTATTAAATCAGAGTGAAAATATTGTAACAAAATGGTTCGTACTATGTGGGTTGTACACTGAAAATTATCACCAACTAAATATTTGCAAAATATCTGCAGATGACCATGCAAATATTCACAGTTAGGTATTTGCTATATAGGATCTATGAGTATAATTAATATCACTCGATTAGCTATTTTAGTTACATTTCTATGTTGGTTTTGTTAACAAAAAGTTAAACTACTACTTTAAAAAAAACATGGTGGAACACTCTTAGAATAAAATAATTCAATAAAAAAGATAATGATATAGGTGATTCAACATTTAATAGGAAAACGACAGACCATTTCAGCGGTAAGATGAGAAAAAAGAAGCGGTATTACCGAAGCCATTAGCCTCCTTTGAATAAAACATGGATAGCCTTTTCATAAACATGAAATTAAATCTAAAAGTCAATCTGCTCCCTCATTTTCTTTTTGTTATTTCAATTATTATTGTTGTTTATTTGAATATTTAATTTTTAATTATAATTTAATTGTCTTCTGTTAAATATTTTGTAGAATTAATTGCTTTAATATTATTTATAATGTAACATAGTTTTAATGTTAATTATTAAGTTTCCCAAATAAATCAATAACATATAACACCAAACATTTTAATTAGAGCTTTACTAGAGGTTACTAACTTGTATGCTAATGAAAAATTACTTATTACCTTAATTCATATCTTAAAACATATATTTTTGTAACGCTAAATATATTTTTATTTAAAAATATTAGGAAATAAACCTTTGAATATTAGTTGAAAATCACATTAATACACAAATTTTATTAGGTTTTTAATAATTTATAACAAGTAATAAGGGTACATAAGTAGCTCAGGATAAGTTTGTAAGTTTATATATTTATATTTGTGTAATTAATTATTTAATTTGAGATTTTTTCCATTTGTGACAATTTTATTTCTATTCATAATGTTATATTCTTTCATTAAACATAAACTTAAAAAAGACTATCATATTATAAAACTAAATGGTTTAAATAGTTTATCATGTAATAATTTTATCGTTTTAACGCAGATAATACTGATTACTTAGAACAATTTTAATAATAATTGACTGTACTCCAATATACCGTAAAATACGTTACTACTTATCGCAACATATTTTATTTAAAATATTTCCGACTAAAATAAGGGTCCCAGAGAAGAGGTAGAATTGATTCAGTAGCAACAAAAGAATGATGATAAAGTCTCTGTAACTACTTTTAGTTTGTGTCTAGACAACTTTTTGTCAATACAATAAGTCTATATATCACACAAATAACTTTGGGACTTGAAACCCTTCAACGGACAAATATTTTATGAGAAAGTTACTTTAAATAAATATACTATGGCATAAAACAATGTTTGTCAGAAGAATATAGGAATAATTGATGGATGACTTTATACAGCAAGACACCTTACTGTGTTTATTAAAATATACTAAATTCATTAAAAAGTATTAATAGAAAATATTGTAACTATAAAAGTAAAAAATCTTACTTCAGGTGATTTTACTAAGCATTTAGGTAAATATTAATAAACATTACTTTAAAGTCTACCGTAAGGAAGAAGTTTGCATACATTATCATTTATAACTAGTAAAAATGAAAAAGAAATACATAAAGCAGGACATGATATAACATTATATTTCATATAGTGCCATGAATAATTTTTTGTCTCGAAATTGTGCTGTGTTGAGGTTGTGAAGTATTTATATTAATTTCTATGTATCGTGTATCTTTATTTTCTGAGTTTCTGTTATTAAAGTTCTTTGGTGATGTTGAACCCTAGACTCCCATCGAAATTTATATAGTTCAAATTGAGGAAGTCATGTATACTCTGGTGCCTTATCTCAGAAGATGGTGTGCTTATCATATTTGGAGGTAAATTGGGACATTTCCTCTGGAGAGTTTTACTAACTGACTTATTGTCTACCTGGTTGTATATCTTTGTAAATGTGCAATACTATGTCACAAAGTTAAACAATGATCAAAAGAGGAATAAACATGTATTGGGGAAGCATAACGCAGATATTTGGTTCTAGTTTCTTAAATGTATTTTGTAGACAAGAGAAAATATTATTGTTATTCTCATCAATTTACTCTGCTTTATCATGAAGTTATGAAAAAACTAAAAAATATTTGTAAATCAGCTAAACTCACCAAAATCATTCAATTAAGCACCAATTTCTTAAAACAAATATTGTTTCTACTAAAAAATTAAATGAAATGAAAAGAGCCTTTATTATGGGGGCGAAGTAATCACTAGGCTACATAGTCCTCTCTTCTACCTAACTACGTAACATAAAACCTGAACAATTAATATTTCCAAGTCGTGTTAAACACTAGAAAGAAAAATATATCGATATATCAAAATAAATATTTCAACATAATAATCTGACAAATTAGTGATAGTCAAAATAATATTAATAATATAATAATAAAGTAACAAAGTCATAGTTAATAAACTAAATATTCAACTAAACATAGACATATTTAAATTTCAATTAAAAAACAACTAATCTAAGAAACTAATGTCCTTTTATTTTGATGTTGAATTCTGAACTATATCGAAATCAAGCAGTGTGAGATGACTTCATTTATACTATATATACAGTATATCGTTCTATCTATAATAAGCATAACGTAGGTTAAAGGCATACACATAGAAAAAGAAAGTTGAAGTTGTTGAAGGAGAAGGATTAAATGCAACTTCTTTAAATAATTTCAACACATGTATAAATAAAAAAGGTGTTTTATTTGTATTAACGTTAGTATGTTGTTTCCGTAATTAGTTGGTTTTATAAAAAAATATTATAACCAGGTTATTACGTTGAAAAAGACACAATACAACGTGTCACAATATTACGTAGTACAATACAACACATTAAGTAATTATAAATGTGTGTCTCATTCAATGGGTGTTCTTAGATATTGTGTAATTAGTAAAAAAATACTAAACAATATTTAAAAAACATAATCAACAAAATAAATAATAAAATATTGGCCTAGTGGTACAAGGAATTAAGAGTTTACGACAGCTTCGTATCTAGGATTTGAAATTATCAGGGCTACAATTATATTAGTATAATACTTACTTTGTACTGTAGTAGTTCTACCCCTTCTTCTAGATCTACAAATTTTTGCTGCACAGATCAAAAGTCTATGGAGGACAAAGTAAGATTAAAAAGGAATTTAGGATCTCCTAAAACATGGGTTTAAGATATTTTTAGATGTATTAAAATACTCAGCAATCCATTAAATTGAAGTTTTTTGTTTTGTGCAGGCCTCATAACACAGTTAACATTATTAGACACACCCAACTGAAATAGAAATAATATATAATATCTAAATTAATATGGTTATTATAAAATGTTAAAATCCAATAAGTAGACTCTTATTGAACGTTGGGTTTTTACTTATTGTACAGCTGTTGCATAAGTACTTATTGTAGTCTATATGTGTTTCAATGCTACTGAATAAAGAGTCCGGAAATTTAAACAAACTGTATTTGTTAATGGAGAAAATAATACTGCCTAAAGAACAACAACTTTATAAAAACAGCTGGCTTAGTATAATCAAAAATAATAAACCTAAACTGATATTTCATAGCCATCTATTGAGATATCACAAAGAAATTACACAAGTTATAGATATTTAACTGGAAATGAACATCATTTAACTTTAACAACAACAATATGAACCCAAGCTATAAATAACATTACAATTAAAAAACCTTTAATGTAAAATGTTAAGGGTGATTGTTTAGTATGGTGTCCTCTTATGATAATATAAGAAAGGTTTCCTTCAGAGAGGAAACATAAGTTGAAAATATATTAAATTTTAAGACGATCAAAAACGACGAGTTTTTACAGTAAGAAAATGAATTCAAAACAAAATTCAGAAAGAAATTACGAGAATAACAGCCTTGTTACTGAGGTCCGTTCTTCCTTTAGATTGCTTTAATGATCAAAATATTTAAAATAAGCCTACTCATATATAATGGCTAACTTTCCAAATCCTATAAAATAATAACTAATATTTTAAAATTTGAGAAGTCATAATGTTATTTTAGTCATGATGTTATCATAACTTTGTTCGTTGTCAGAACATACCCACAATATCTGGTTGTAACACCAGTTTCCAGTTATGCAGTTATTTTTAAAT
This sequence comes from Stictocephala bisonia, assembly GCA_035578905.1. Taxonomy (NCBI): domain Eukaryota; kingdom Metazoa; phylum Arthropoda; class Insecta; order Hemiptera; family Membracidae; genus Stictocephala; species Stictocephala bisonia. The sequence continues at coordinate 70,697 of JAQJVL010000835.1, forward strand.
AAAGAAACGAGTTAATTCATGAATAATCTTTTTGTTATGTTGAATATCTATTTCTTCTCATGCTTACAATATTTAAAAGTGAACTTTTAAAATATTGCTTATCTCAATTTACAAACAATGATCGAACGTTTAATGCCAATCGTACTTTGATGTTTGTGTACGATTAGAGCATCACTTTTGTATAATAATTAATTAGTGATGCTCTAATGATTATACAAAATGGCATGCTGACTAAAATTATGAAAGTGTGGATTTAAAAAGTAACTTTAATTTTCACTCAGCTGCTTGTAAAATAAAATTATATTTGTAGTTAATTTATTAATGGAATAATTGAATATCGTTCATGCATTTTTATTGATAGCCCAAACAGAAATGCAACAAGTTCTGGATTACTTATTGTTTCGTTTTAGCCTAACCTAGTTTCAGTTTTCAGAATTTTCATTTTCTTCGATAGGCCAAACGGAAATTTCATTGTACATTTCATCCACGAGCTCGTTAGGAATATAGTTAAGAAATATCTTAATTTCCCTTAATTTGACCTTTTTTTATGGGTGACATAGTGAAAGAAGTTAATAAATATACATATTTTTATAATTAACATGCTTTATAAATAACCTCAAACCCCTTTTTTAATGTGTCAAAGTACATGTTCACTTTTTAGCGCTCAGTCAAAAATGTATGAAAATAGCTATGAATAAATAATTTAAATTTGTTTTTGCCATACGCCCTTATTTTGGTAGGCTTTTAGGTTAGACAGATTCGGTTTGTGTAATATGTTTCTTTTCAACGCAAAAGTAACATTGTGATGGCCTCCACATCTTCGCTACAACTTCTCCAGAGTGGTCTTTGGAATAACCGAATTGCATAAAGTTTGGTCCAGAAAAGATGTTTTTTTAATCAGTGGGAATGATTCTTTATGTGGTTTCTGTTGAGATTAAATATCTTTTTTTAGTGTTAGCCACTAGGATTTGAAGTACGAGAATAAACCATATTCACTAAGAACTTTTAAAGGTTAGCTGTAGATTATAAAATAGTTTCTGCCAACTATTTAGCAGTAAAGATTCTGTCAGGATTTTTTATATTTTTCTTTATAGCATGGTAAAATTTAGATGAGAAGTTAGTTATGAGTAGCCTGTTGTAGAAAAATATTGATGAGTGGTACAATAATGGAAGAACAATGAAGTTCTACAAAAGCAATAAAAACCTGGCATTACTGTATTAATTTTTGTTCTGGTCCCCTATGACAACAACAACATGTGAGGATTTTTGTTAGTTTTTATATAAAACAATATTGTCTGGCAGGAAGTAACATAATTCGTTTGGCCCCTTTTTTATCATACTTTCATTGTATACATAAAACAAACTCTTGTTTGAAAAATGAACTGTACACTCATTAATACTTCACTGGCACTAGTAAAAGGTATCTTGCACTGGGGTTTGTGGTAGTTGAGGGTTCTGCATGTACTCAGTACACAAGCCACCAACTGTACTGTCATTCAATCATATTGCCTGAACTTTCTGTATTTGTTCATTGAATTTCTTCGTACGTCTCTTATAGCCAAGACATTCCGCTATATAAACTCGTTTAGCAGCGGCACGTAGTAGGGCTTTTCATCTTTACAAAGAGTCCTTCACACATGCAACAGGTATTTACCTGACGTCTGCCAGCATTTGAATAGTAAAAATGTTCATGAAATTTCTTTAGGTGGTATTTGTAAGAAACTATGTCTCCCAAGTCTTGAAGTTTTTCTAGAAATATGTTTTATACCATTTTGAGTTTTGAATAATGATCTTTCAGTTGTTTAATGAGCTTCCTTTCGCGTAAATTATGACATTTTAAATAATTTCATGTACAGACTTCATGTTACCTGAAGGGGCGTGTCTCGCATATATTTTGGCACTTTATTTTGAACCAAAAGCACACACAATCGTTGTGAATGAACAGGTTTGATTATGTGTGCTGACAGAAAAGAAGACTTGAATACTTCTACCATATCTCACTCTGTAAACAATAAGTACTTAGAAGTGTGTTGTTTTGGTTTTCTCTTAGAATTTCCAACATCATCGTTGCCATATTTGTTTACCTCTTGCCGTTCCCTCTGAATATGTACATAATCAGTAGTTAAAGCCTAGATTTAGACATGGAAAACTAAATTTTAAATCTAATTATGACTTTTAGTAAAACGCGTGTAAACTATGTGTAATGTGTTTGTAGTACACTCTAAAATTGAAGTTAATATGGAGTTATTTTGGTTTTAAGGTTATTGTTTACCTGATATCAAGTCCATGAGTGTTAGCCTACACTTCACAGTTATTCCCTTCCTGTATACATATTCATTATTAGAAAGCCCAGCTTTATTTAACCTTTTAGTGTTTGTACTCAACTATTCAACTAGACTAGCACCTTTTCTTATTTAGTTTTTAAATATATATATATATATATATATATTCACTCTCGTTGTTGGAAGCCATGTTAAACAAAGTAAGTGATTTTTTTATGCTCTCAAGAATATGAGCGGTTTCTCAAATGAAAGTGAAATTCATCAAACCATTGTTGCAGTAGAGTCTTAAAGGAGATGTTAGCTTTATAAAGAGTAAGATAGAGCTTGTCACATATACCACTATTTCATTATAAACTAGATTTAGCCAAAACATGGAAAGCGAGTTTTCTCAAGTGATTGATTCTGATGATAGAAATTATAGACAACCAGTGAACAGTAGTTGTACTAAGGCTCCTTTTACGCAGCGCAATCAAGCGAATCTCAAGTAATGTAGAAGCAGTACGTAAAGAAAAATGCTAATTTTCGGTACTTTTTACACAAGCTTCCACTGCAACATTTGGTACAGAAAAACCTCGAACTACTATTAACTTTAAACGTTAAAATGTTGACTACATTTTAAGAAAATATCACCATGATAATATCCTGTGGTTTTATATCGCTTAATAGAGGTGCGCTGAAGCGTAAGTGATGCCCGTTGCAGGCCAGGTCATTGTTTTCACTGTTGCAACGTCTGTTGAATTTTTCTATTTTAATTATATGGTTAATGTTTATTATTATTTATTTTGTTTATTATTCATATTGAGCTACATTTATCAAAGGTTAAAATTTAATGGACCAAGTTGAAACTATGAATTTTAAAATTTAAAGCTCTTGATATTTGTGTTCAAAGTTTCATCTATTGAACAGTAAAAAAATTAAAACCTTACTTTTTTACAAAAAATCGTTTATGGTCCACTAGCACAATTCCTAACCTATAAAATGGTAGTTCAAGTAACGATAGATCATAACTTATTAGGGGTTTAAGGTTGTTATAAGTTTCACTTTAAGTAACTTTAATTTACATGTGATTTGTTGTTGTAGTATTGCATTGTTGTCTACTCACAAAATTTTTTTTCTAATCGAAGCCGTGCGGAAGAAATCTTGTGACTCAAATAAATAAAATAATATCTAAACGTTTAAAATGAATGAATTATTAAATATTTAACACGAGGACTTTAACTTTTGTGGACATAAAGAGGTGCACAAAAATGTATAGTATGATAATCAAACTGTAGTTAGTAAAATATCCAATTAGCAAACAATATATGTTTTTACGTAAATTAATTATCAAATATTAGTTTATCTGTAATTTTTATTGTGTTGCCTTGGTAAACAATACATTTATGCTAGTCACAAATTTCAATCTAACTTTTATTCTCTGTTCGTGTTATACCCTAACATGAAAAAGGGGCTTAGTGAGTCAATTAAATCAATGTTAAGACTAAGTTAATGGAAACATCCTTGCTCATTACAATCATGACATCTCATGCGGCATGGTTAATGGAACAGTAACAGGGTAGCTGCTAATGGCACTGCCTTCTTTGATGTTGCCACAGACACAAAGGTCTCAGGTATAAGTTATAAAATTTTATGACTACGTTATATTTAATATATATTTGCGTCTCAAAAGACTTCTTCGAGCACATATTACTGACTGAGTTTAATACAAATGCATATTTGGTTTTTATTTTAATATGGATTCTTTTAGAATTATCTCAAAAACCCTGTTTACCAATTTAAACTCGTTAGTTTTCATTAAAAACAGAAACAATAACCTGTGGTACTAATTATGTGACTTATTTTATAAAATAACCTATGGTACTAATTATGTTACTTCTTTTATGCAATAACATGTTGTACTAACTATGTGACCTATTTTATACAATAACATGTGGTACCAATTATGTGACTTATTTTATACAATAACATGTGGTACTAATTATGTGACTTATTTTATACAATAACCTGTTGTACCAATTATGTGATTTATTTTATACAATAAATATTCATGGGTCTACAATATGAAACAATGTGGGTTAATGTAATGGTACATTACGAAGGAAGATACTAGTTATTTTTAATTAGGACTATATTATTCATGTCATGTTTTGTGTAACAATGAAAATGATGGACAAAGAGGGCTTAGAAGTGCAAGCCAGTGTCATTACTAAGACTCCTCAGGCATTGGTAAATAACCACGTACTTTGGTCTCTCACCTACTTGTCAGGACAGCATTCTTAGAGAAATTCCTTCACACGATGCCTGTTAAAGTAAACTATGGTACAAAGAGGGGTTAGAAGTGCAAGCCAGTGTCATTACTGAGACTCCTCAGGCATTGGTAAATAACCACGTACTTTGGTCTCTCAACTACTTGTCAGGACAGCATTCTTAGAGACATTCCTTCACACGATGCCTGTTGAAGTAAACTATGGTACAAAGAGGGCTTAGAAGTGCAAGCCAGTGTCATTACTGAGACTCCTCAGGCATTGGTAAATAACCACGTACTTTGGTCTCTCACCTACTTGTCAGGACAGCATTCTTAGAGACATTCCTTCACGCGATGCCTGTTGAAGTAAACTATGGTACAAAGAGGGCTTAGAAGTGCAAGCCAGTGTCATTACTGAGACTCCTCAGGCATTGGTAAATAACCACGTACTTTGGTCTCCTCACCTACTTGTCAGGACAGCATTCTTAGAGACATTCCTTCACACGATGCCTGTTGAAGTAAACTATGGTACAAAGAGGGCTTAGAAGTGCAAGCCAGTGTCATTACTGAGACTCCTCAGGCATTGGTAAATAACCACGTACTTTGGTCTCCTCACCTACTTGTCAGGACAGCATTCTTAGAGACATTCCTTCACACGATGCCTGTTGAAGTAAACTATGGTACAAAGAGGGCTTAGAAGTGCAAGCCAGTGTCATTACTGAGACTCCTCAGGCATTGGTAAATAACCACGTACTTTGGTCTCTCACCTACTTGTCAGGACAGCATTCTTAGAGACATTCCTTCACGCGATGCCTGTTGAAGTAAACTATGGTACAAAGAGGGCTTAGAAGTGCAAGCCAGTGTCATTACTGAGACTCCTCAGGCATTGGTAAATAACCACGTACTTTGGTCTCTCACCTATTTGTCAGGACAGCATTCTTAGAGACATTCCTTCACACGATGCCTGTTGAAGTAAACTATGGTATAAAGAGGGCTTAGAAGTGCAAGCCAGTGTCATTACTGAGACTCCTCAGGCATTAGTAAATAACCACGTACTTTGGTCTCTCACCTACTTGTCAGGACAGCATTCTTAGAGACATTCTTTCACACGATGCCTATTGAAGTAAACTATGGTACAAGGTGGGCTTAGAAGTGCAAGCCAGTGTCATTACTAAGACTCCTCCGGCATTGGTAAATAACCACGTATTTTGGTCTCTCACCTACTTGTCAGGACAGCATTCTTAGAGACATTCTTTCACACGATGCCTATTGAAGTAAACTATGGTACAAGGTGGGCTTAGAAGTGCAAGCCAGTGTCATTACTAAGACTCCTCCGGCATTGGTAAATAACCACGTACTTTGGTCTCCTCACCTACTTGTCAGGACAGCATTCTTAGAGACATTCTTTCACACGATGCCTATTGAAGTAAACTATGGTACAAGGTGGGCTTAGAAGTGCAAGCCAGTGTCATTACTAAGACTCCTCCGGCATTGGTAAATAACCACGTATTTTGGTCTCTCACCTACTTGTCAGGACAGCATTCTTAGAGACATTCTTTCACACGATGCCTATTGAAGTAAACTATGGTACAAGGTGGGCTTAGAAGTGCAAGCCAGTGTCATTACTAAGACTCCTCAGGCATTGGTAAATAACCACGTACTTTGGTCTCCTCACCTACTTGTCAGGACAGCATTCTTAGAGACATTCTTTCACACGATGCCTATTGAAGTAAACTATGGTACAAGGTGGGCTTAGAAGTGCAAGCCAGTGTCATTACTAAGACTCCTCCGGCATTGGTAAATAACCACGTATTTTGGTCTCTCACCTACTTGTCAGGACAGCATTCTTAGAGACATTCCTTCACACGATGCCTGTTGAAGTAAACTATAGTACAAAGAGGGCTTAGAAGTGCAGGCCAGTGTCATTACTGAGACTCCTAAGGCATTGGTAAATAACCACGTACTTTGGTCTCTCACCTACTTGTCAGGACAGCATTCTTAAAGACATTCCTTCATATGATGCCTGCTGAAGTAAACTATGGTACAAAGAGGGCTTAGAAGTGCAAGCCAGTGTCATTACTGAGACTCCTCAGGCATTGGTAAATAACCACGAACTTTGGTCTCCTCACCTACTTGTCAGGACATCATTCTTAGAGACATTCCTTCACACGATGCCTGTTGAAGTAAACTATGGTACAAAGAGGGCTTAGAAGTGCAAGCCAGTGTCATTACTGAGACTCCTCAGGCATTGGTAAATAACCACGTACTTTGGTCTCTCACCTACTTGTCAGGACAGCATTCTTAGAGACATTCCTTCACGCGATGCCTGTTGAAGTAAACTATGGTACAAAGAGGGCTTAGAAGTGCAAGCCAGTGTCATTACTGAGACTCCTCAGGCATTGGTAAATAACCACGTACTTTGGTCTCTCACCTACTTGTCAGGTCAGCATTACTATGGTATAAATAGTGTAAACAATTTAAGTTATCCACCTAAAAGACTAATATTTTCATTACGTTTGAATTTTCCAAAATATTCAAACAAATATTTCTATCGTTGATATAATTGTAATTTTTCACAGTAACTCACCATATTTTTTAAAGATTTTTTCAAAACACATAAAAACAACACCTAGTTCAATAGTGGTTTTAATTATTCCATTTAATGGCTTATTTATAAGAACTATGCACACATACTTAAATATACTACTGTAAGAAAAAAAACGCAGTATTTTCTAATCATTTACACAAATTCTTGTTATCTTCATAAAAATCATACAAATCATCTAATAACAACAATATAATTGATACGAAGAGGAATAAATTGAAATCTTAATGTTTTAGTGGCCTAGATGATACAATATGCTTCGATTTTTATATAAAATTCTTGACAATAGAAAAGAAAAACGAATTTTATTTTGTTTGTTCCTGTAGATTTTTTTTACTAGTACATGGAAATATTTTTTATAATAATTAATAATATAATACAACAAGAAAAATATGATTGTGATTTATATTAATTATTTATAGATTAAACAAAATATTGGGCCAGTAATAGGATTTTGGAACCATACCAAAAAATGTGTTAGCTATAGGACTATTACTCACAACTTAACCATTATTATTTCAATATTTTAAACTACAACTCACTCATAAGCACAAGAGTGTCTGTGAGTAATGGCAGTTGAGAACTTGCCAAATACTACGATAGCCAAACACTAGTCCCCCCCTCCCCTCCTGGCACAGTCGTTCATTTAATACTGCTACTAAGTCAGATAAGTTTAACATTACTTGCCATACAGAAGTAAATAAGTATCAAATACATGATTTAATACTTATGATAACAAGTAAGTTAAATATATGATTTCACATGAATATGAAATGTATAATACATTGAACTTTGCAATAATTATTGAATATTTAAATTATACTAACAGATAAATAAATTATAGCCTCATTTTTCAAACAGTTATTTCAACAATATATTAACATAGAAACAATCATTGTTCATTATTTTGACATTTTTTATTAACTTTCCTACTCAAACTAAAGAAAAATAATAAGTTTAAAGAATTGTAGCAGATTCCCTTCATGAACTTTAATTGTCTAATTAGTTTTATATTTGTCATTTCAATCCATATACTAAATAAATCTATATAATTGCTAAACAGATTTATTTTAAGGATTAATAATACTACTAAATTTTCCTTTTATTGGTGAATTACAGTAATACCTACAATGGGTTTACTATCGACAAACAAAATATACTGTGAATAAAAAATCTATACCTATAAAAGGAAAATACCACTAACTCATTCACTCATCGCTGTAACTAAAAAAGTACTAAGCCTACGAGGCTGAAATGTTGTAGATGTGCAATAAGAAAGGATTTTGAAAAATTCTTAGTAAATCGTAGATGACAGCTTTTTTGGTGCAAAAAATGTTAAATGCCAAAAAATGCTCTAATTGGACTGTAGCAGCTAAATGAACGGTTCTACATCAAATCTGACACCGTTTTCTGCACTTGATTTGAGACGATCTACAAATTCGGCCTTATGACTTTTTGCTTTATCTCACCTCCTTCATCCTTAGGTAGAGCTAGATTTTCAATTTGTGCGTGTAAATAAAATTGGTTAATTTACGGCCTTTAAGAGTTGACTTACAGATTTTTCCAGACTGTGAAACTTTGTTATCTAGGAGAACATACTGTATTCAATGGAAAAATATACAATTCAATATGAACACATGTATAGCCAGGTCATGGAGATGACTAAACATGGCTAGAAACACGATATTTCACTGATTAGAGTCAATAACTGTACTTTGCGCCCTCTAAAATTAGACTTACAGGTTGTTCTAGACTATGTTCAATCGGAAAATTAACAATTTAGTTTTGAAGCATACATAGCCAGATCATAGGAAATGGCTAACCATTGCGAAAAACACAATATTTTATTGATTCAGAGTAAAATATAGTACTTTGTGCCCTCTAAAAGTAGACTTACAGATTGTACTTACTTTGAAACTTTTTATCCAAGAGAACAAACTGATTTCAATCGGAAAATTTTAAATTTAATTTTAGCACACGTATAGCCAGTTCATTGGCTAAACATGGTGAGAACCCCGACTTTTCATTGATTTAGAGTCAATTGCCATACTTTACGGCCTATAAAAGTAGACTTTTAGATTTTTTTAGACAATTAAAGTTTGTAAACTACAAGAAAGGTCTGACCGAAACAGCAAGATTACAATATTACTTTACATACAACCATTTTTGACCTACTTTGCTCCCTCTCAAAGTAGGCTTACATTGTATTAGTATAATACTTATTACATACAAGCCATTTACAACTCGTTAATATTTCTCCAAAACTATATGTCCAATGGACATGCAATTTTGTACATAGTTTTATCTTGGCTCCTATAAAAGGAATTGTCCTCTATGACCTCAGGATTTCGTCCCACTTGCCTCCTGTATAAAATATATTTTTTCCTCGTCTGATTGGCTTGTAAGTAGTTCTTTGTTTACCAGAAAGTAAACTGTAGTATTAACATTCATAATTTCCACTGCCACTCTATACTTAGTAAATGAACTGTATGACGGGGTAAGTTTAATTAATGTAATTTATTTTATGAAAGAAAAATATTAGTTAACCAGCCTATGGTAAAGCAAGTTATGTTTTTATTCAATTACTATGCAACTATTTGATAACTGATCATTTATTTCCCAAAATTAACATATCATACAAAAAAAATCAATATAAATTTATCCAATCACAAAACATTATCTAAATAACAGAAACACAAAGTATAATTACATAAACACATTATAACAAATTAATATTACGTTGCTCAGGCTGACCATTAACTGCTACGTAAAAATGCATTTAACAAAATAGAATAATCAACATAAAAGAAAAGAAGGTCTGTGTAAAAATTTAAAAGGTAGAAAATTTAATATACAATATAATTTTGATAAGAATATGTGTTTTTGTTGCTTTTGGAGAACGTTATCTCCAAGGCATCACCTGTATGTTGTTAAATAAATTTATTAGCAGTCAGTTTCACAAAAAGTTTAGCTATTTTATTTACACAATAGTATAAAAAATATAGTAACTCCCAATAAGTACAAAGTAAAGTAATATTCAACATAAAAATACAAAAAACAAATAAATAAGAAAAAAACTAGAGTGAACAATCCATGAGTATTGAACAAAACCAAATAAAAAGTTGATTACCTACATTTTTTACAAAAAATTTAGTTATATTTTATTATTATTTGTTTAAGTTTAAAAAATCACTAGACACTTTTAATAAAAAACTCTATTTATGTATATGTCCGTATATAGGCAATTCTTCTTTTCAGGGTTTTATGATTATTAGAAACCAGTTTACACCAGTTTAGTATAATCTATAAATTTGGTATATATTTGAGGTAATAGACCTGTAGTTTTAATAAATATTCTATAACACTTGTCCAATACAATTCCTACATAAAACAAGCAATAATTAGTAATCCTAGTTTATAGACATTTCCATGACAAAGTTGTCAAAGTTTACTTCCCTTTAAACAATTTACAAGATATTAATTGTCACGATAAAAACAAACTTGAGTATAAGAGTTATATCAACATGGACTAAAATTATCCAATCTGGACACTTAAATTTTTATTACTAAACATTTGGAGGGAAGGGATTAAAAGGCCCATTTCCATTATATACAGATTACACTCATGTATAATGAAATCTTTGTGAGATATCCACTAAAAGCTATAAGAGCGTCGTTATTGAGGGTCTCTGAATTACACATTAGGCAAGGATCGAGCTCAGAACGCAGTCTACGGGAGCATATTAGCATACTACACTTTTTGTATAAACCTTAATGTTACTGCTTTATTTAATACTGCTTTCATTTAACCATTGTAAAAACACTAATGTTACTGGTTCATTTAACCATTGTACAAACACTAGTGTTACTGCTTCATTTAACCATTGTACAAACATTAATGTTTATACTTCATTACATTGTATAAACACTAATGTTACTGCTTCACTTAATCATTGTACAAACACTAATGTTACGGCTACACTTAATAATTGTACAAACACTAATGTTACTGCTTCACTTAATCATTGTACAAACATTAATGTTAATACTTCATTATATTGTATAAACACTAATTTTACTGCTTCACTTAATCATTGTACAAACACTAATGTTACTGCTTCACTTAATCATTGTACAAACACTAATGTTACTGCTTCACTTAATCATTGTACAAACACTAATGTTACTGCTTCACTTAATCGTTGTACAAACACTAATGTTACTGCTTCACTCAATAATTTTACAAACCCTAATTTTACTGCTTCACTTAATCATTGTACAAACATTAATGTTAATACTTCATTATATTGTATAAACACTAATTTTACTGCTTCACTTAATAATTGTACAAACACTAATGTTACTGCTTCACTTAATCATTGTGCAAACACTAATATTACTGCTTCATTTAATCATTGTACAAACACTAATGTTACTGCTTCACTTAATCATTGTACAAACACTAATGTTTCTGCTTCACTTAATCATTCTACAAACACTAATGTTACTGCTTCACTTAATCGTTGTACAAACACTAATGTTACTGCTTCACTTAATAATTGTACAAACACTAATGTTACTGCTTCACTTAATCATTGTACAAACATCAATATTAATACTTCATTATATTGTATAAACACTAATTTTACTGCTTCATTTAATCATTGTACAAACACTAATGTTACTGCTTCACTTAATCATTGTACAAACACTAATGTTACTTCTTCACTTAATCATTGTACAAACACTAATATTACTGCTTCATTTAATCATTTTACAAACACTAATGTTACTTCTTCATTTAATCATTGTACAAACACTAATGTTACTGCTTTACTTAATCATTGTACAAACACTAATATTACTGCTTCATTTAATCATTGTACAAACACTAATGTTACTGCTTCACTTAATCGTTGTACAAACACTAATGTTACTGCTTCAATTAATACTGCTTTCACTAAACATTGTACAAACACTAATTTTACTGCTTCATACAATTGAAATAGTACTTTACTTAAATTATGAATTGAAAAACTTCCTATGGAATATCATAAAATAATGCGATTTAGTATTTTACGAGAAAATAAATATAGTAAACTTATTTGAATTATTATTCAATACTATTTCAGTTTCCTTTAGTTTACTGCATAAACTATTGTACGTTTACTAAGAGTATATGTGTATATACTCTATATATTTACACAAGAGTATATGTGTAGATAATTAGGAAAAGTTATAATCAGAGTGTAAGTGTTGATATTAAAAATCACAATAGACTTACTTAGTTGGTTTAATTCCTATAGCGCTAAGAGGAGCATAGTGCCTGGAAGAACGCTTTCCAACGGTTTCTTGCAGCGCACAAGAGAATTAATTACAATTTATATTTTCAAAAGTTCACGTAAAAATTCTACTAAAGCTTTGTTTCTTATGTATTTTGTTTCTTACATTACATTAGAGTTAAAGGATGATCAAATGTTACAGGATAACATCTTTTGAAAATTACATTTTAGATCCACGAAAATATTTTACCAATTTGGTCATACCCCTTAAAAAAAATAAATAAATAAAATAAAAAAAATAAAAAAAACTTCTGTCTATAAGTAAACGACAATGGACTGACATTTAGAAAAATGTTTATCTATGATTGATGACTATTAGACTTAATGCATACAATACATTATGTATAACATAGTTCCGGGTGATAGTTTAAGCCTTATTTCAGTTTAAAGCATATGCATATAACAAGGCCTCCAAATATTAGAATGGAATAAACATTCCAGGACTAAAATTAATTTTAATAAAAAATAGCTTATTTTTTAGTATTAATTGTTCAACAGGGATTCAAAGTTCAAAAATTAGTATGAAAGGCATCTTGAAGGTAATTTTATTCTCCTTTCCTATTAAAAAAATAAAGAAAATTATAAAAAAATGATAGTTTATTTTACTCTTTTTGTTTCCTTAGAAAAGAAACAAAATTTATAAAATTGTGTTTTATACATTTTTAGAATTGAAACTGTTTGACTAGAAATAATTTTTATGAAAACCATAGAATAAAAAAAACTCTAGATGTCTAGAACAGTTTAAGTAACTTCCTAAATATATCATATAATTAATCTTACCTAGATTTCGACATGTAGGAGTTTAATTACCAAGAAGTTTCGGGTTTGATATTTATTAAATATAATTTAAATCACATATGTTCGAATAATAATTATCATTTGTCGTAATTTCTAAGGTACATCTGTAACGACAAACTACTTGTATATTTTACCGTTGAGGTGATGTTACATGGGACAATAGCACCCCCACCCACCCCTCACGTACAGTGGTGATGACCCAACCGCCCACCCCTCACGTACAGTGGTGGTGACCCACCCACCCACACTCTCATTATACACTGAAATTTCATTGCAGTGTATTATGATATTTCAATTATTATTTACACACACACACACACACATACACACACACACACACACACACACACACACACACACACACACACACACACACACACACACACACACACACACACACGCACGCACGCACACACGCAAACACGCACACGCACACACACACACACACACACACACACACACACACACACACACACACACACACACACACACACACACACACACACACACACACACACACACACACGCACACGCACGCACGCACGCGCGCACGCACGTGCGCACACACACACACACACACACACACACACACACACACACACACACACACACACACACACACACACACACACACACACACACACACACACACACACACATACTGATATAGACTGTGACAATCAAATCAGTAATAATTAAGTAATTAACTACTATACTACTGGGGGCTTGGGTATTGGTTATGTGCAAATTTAATTACATTATTAAGTTATTAGTATAAAGAAATTATATACATGTAAATAAAGATTAAATACAAGTATTATTGTTTTAATATTTCAGTCATTTATAATCTACATTATTGCAAAAAGGCACAGTGTTTACAAGCCAACGGAAATGTACATAAACAATGTATAAAACTCACGGTGTACTAATGATCGATTACTAATATACATGATATGACAACTAATCATCAATGTAAATGTAACAAATATAATTAGCATGTATTTGAGTAGAAAACATCGTAGTTATTTCATTGCTGGATTTGGATCTTAACTTTGTTGCAAAAAAATAAAATAAAATAAAAATAATAACTGTAGTAGATAACATTTACGTACCTCTAAGCAATGTGGTTAAATATAATTCTCCACTTAATTATTGAGTATTAATTATAGAGTTTTAGAAGTATAAATGTTTTGAAATTATTAATGTATAAAACAAGAATATGGATTATTTTTCATAATTCTGTGAAAAACTAAAATTTATGCAATCAGAGAAAGATTCGTACGGATATTTTGTTGAAGTTACTATATTTGATTTACTTAAAAAATATTTCACTTTGTAAATTTTGTATCAAGGCTGAATGTTTTAACATATTAATATAAATGCACCATATTATGTGTTAAAATGTGCAACAGTTTGTTCGCAAAGAAGGATTCCTGTAAAAAGGAAGAGTGCAAGCATAGTGAAAGGAGTAGCACTCATAAATAATAAAGGATCGATCTTATACTGATAGCACTATAGTCAGTTAATTTATTTTTATATCCACAATAGGTTAGATTCTACAAATAAATGCATTTCCATGATTTTACTCACAAGTATAACTGTTCCTAACGTTATATTAGCTACTCCCTATATCTTATTTAATATTATGGACTTGATTGGTGTTAGAGGAAAATATAGAGCTCAAAATTATTATAGCATAATTGTTTATGAATCAGGTTTTCTACGGTCCTTTAACATTATTAGGAAGGAAATAGTAAACACAATACAAAGTTTTCTTTATTCTGGATAAATGTTAGTATCCTAGGAAGCTGTTAATAAATTTTAACTTTACATTGTGAATCATTTAAAAAGCTACCTATTTTTTCAATATTACCGTTAGACTTTAAACAATCTAGTTAAAATTACCAACATTTAGAAATGTAAAAGAAAATATATTATTTTTGCAGCTGACTTGTCATTATTGTTTTTTGGAATATGTACAAGTATAGAATAACAATGTTTACGTTCATATATCAATTATTTAATGTAAATAAACACTACACAAAATAGCTTGACATTTTGTAGGGTATTCATTTGTAACTTAAACGTATTTATCTAGCAGAGATATGCGTGGATTGCTATATTTTAACTAAACATACATCCTAAATAGTGAAAGACGATTTTAAGTTACCTTAAAATCTTAAGTTAGGGAGTTAAATTAAAAAGACAATGAAGAACGTTTGGAGAGTAAGCTAATAGTATGCCAATACATGCCCTCTTTGAACATAAGTAAATTAACACCATCTAGCACTCAATGAAAGAGGAGTATCCTATTCTGCAATCAATAAAGTATTTCAATATGCTGCCAACCGAGCTGTGAGAGGAATGTTGGTATTTTATTTGATCTAGAGTAATTTTTAATTACTCTAACTTTATGAATCTCTGCCTAGGTTCACCATGACCTAGGCTAGTATTTTCTTTTCTATTTGTAATTTTGCTCATGTTAATATAGAAAAAGGAAAATTTATTCTTAGTTTTAGAGTTAAGATGACTTGTAATATTAAGTAGTTTAATTGTAGATTTATACCTCATTTGACGAAGCCTATTTGGATTCTTTGAATCTTTCAATGGTGAATAAAGATATTTATTTATTTTATTTATTTAAAATAAGAGTATGTATGTACGATTTGGAGTGAAGCAATTTATTATGTGACTTATCTATTATTATATTATTTTAATATATTAATTTATTATATAAATTTATTTCATTAAAAATCTATCAGTATCTTTCTACTATAGTTCTTCCTAGTTGCGTGATTCTATTCAGTTGTTAACAGAGAGCTGATTCTATCTCCCCAACTTGCTGACGGCTGAACTACAGTTCCCTTAACACTATCCAACACAAAGTCGAATAAATGTCTCCTTAGTTAGATTTATAATTAGCCTTACCGTGTTTACTTACTTATAGTTAATCATGCCAAATTATGCAAACATATTTGCAAATAAAGGCTTATCATCAATAAATGATTTAGTTAGAATTTCTTATTATAATGTAGGTTATCATATGTGGTTTATTACCTGGATCTCATAAATATTTGATATATTTTATGTAAATAGTTTTACATTCACCCAAATTAAAACTGTCAAAGACAAATGTCATTACGTAATTACACTGAACATTGTTTAAACATAGTTAAAAATTGGTAAACCGTTCATTATCTATTCATTTCTGATGTTGACAAAATTCATATTTCCTAAGTCGACCAATAAAAAAAACTCAAATCACTTACATTACATTAAATATCAAATGTTCAACACTCAAACCATAAAAATGATTATCCTCTTTCTAAATTCTAATTACTGAAATTTTCTGTTTTAAAATACAGCCACTTCTTAATAAGCACCGAGACAATTCCCGTTACGATTTTTCACCTCGGATGCCATATTTTTTACTCTGAAACATTTATGATTTCTCAAGAACCTCTTAGTGCTTGGTCATGGCTTAAGACTGGTTTATTTTGAAATATTATTTATTCATACGTGAATGTTTAAAAAGTCTGTCTAATACCGTAGATAAACAAACAATTTATGTTGCATGAAGGGAAAAGGACATTTGTCAAAGTACTAATAAAAGTTTTCAAGAAGTCTAAACGCCTTATTCGTCCATTCGAGGTGATCTGGCCCTTTATTTAGTTGGAAATTTATCTTGTTTAGGTCAAACAATATAAATAGTATTTTTGATAAACACTATATTTTCAAACTAATGCATTTAAAAGAAAATGAGACAGCGTGACAGGAGCCTTTACAATTCTGTTTAACAATGTTTTAGAACACCTTGTTTATTAGAATAAAACACAACGGAGCATTCCTTAAAATGATGCAATAAGCAATATGGGATTAACAAAATACTAATAAATAACAAGCAAGTAGAATTGTAACTTTAATAAATTGGTAACAATCTTTATAAATAAAATAACTGAAAGTATTACTAGAGAGAGAACCTCATAAACAAACTAAAGGGCCAAAAAGTAAGGATCCAAGAAAAAAAACTTATTTTAAGTATGATATATCTAAAGAAAGGAATATCTTTAGATCTGAAGAAAGAATATAACCAAATAATTGGAGAAAATAACAAGAGGCAGATAGTTAATGCACTATACAATAATTTATTATCGTACGGCAAAGATCTTTAGTATAAATTAATAAGTGTTTTGTCTGCACATAGCATCCAGTGTAGTTACATTACATACTGAACCAAACTTGTAGTTAATAAGTGTTTTGTATGCACATAGCTTCCAGTGTAGTTACATTTACACACTGAACCAAACTTGTAGTTAATAAGTGTTTTGTCTGCACATAGCATCCAGTGTAGTTACATTACATACTGAACCAAACTTGTAGTTAATAAGTGTTTTGTCTGCACATAGCTTCCAGTGTAGTTACATTTACACACTGAACCAAACTTGTAGTTAATAAGTGTTTTGTCTGCACATAGCATCCAGTGTAGTTACATTACATACTGAACCAAACTTGTAGTTAATAAGTGTTTTGTCTGCACATAGCATCCAGTGTAGTTACATTACATACTGAACCAAACTTGTAGTTAATAAGTGTTATGTCTGCACATAGCATCCAGTGTAGTTACATTTACACACTGAACCAAACTTGTAGTTAATAAGTGTTTTGTCTGCACATAGCATCCAGTGTAGTTACATTACATACTGAACCAAACTTGTAGTTAATAAGTGTTTTGTCTGCACATAGCATCCAGTGTAGTTACATTACATACTGAACCAAACTTGTAGTTAATAAGTGTTTTGTCTGCACATAGCATCCAGTGTAGTTACATTACATACTGAACCAAACTTGTAGTTAATAAGTGTTTTGTCTGCACATAGCATCCAGTGTAGTTACATTACATACTGAACCAAACCTAAGTTAATAAGTGTTTTGTCTGCACATAGCTTCCAGTGTAGTTACATTTACACACTGAACCAAACTTGTAGTTAATAAGTGTTTTGTCTGCACATAGCATCCAGTGTAGTTACATTACATACTGAACCAAACCTGTAGTTAATAAGTGTTTTGTCTGCACATAGCATCCAGTGTAGTTACATTACATACTGAACCAAACTTGTAGTTAATAAGTGTTTTGTCTGCACATAGCATCCAGTGTAGTTACATTACATACTGAACCAAACTTGTAGTTAATAAGTGTTTTGTCTGCACATAGCATCCAGTGTAGTTACATTACATACTGAACCAAACCTAAGTTAATAAGTGTTTTGTCTGCACATAGCTTCCAGTGTAGTTACATTTACACACTGAACCAAACTTGTAGTTAATAAGTGTTTTGTCTGCACATAGCTTCCAGTGTAGTTACATTTACACACTGAACCAAACTTGTAGTTAATAAGTGTTTTGTCTGCACATAGCTTCCAGTGTAGTTACATTTACACACTGAACCAAACTTGTAGTTAATAAGTGTTTTGTCTGCACATAGCTTCCAGTGTAGTTACATTTACACACTGAACCAAACTTGTAGTTAATAAGTGTTTTGTCTGCACATAGCTTCCAGTGTAGTTACATTTACACACTGAACCAAACTTGTAGTTAATAAGTGTTTTGTCTGCACAT
This sequence comes from Stictocephala bisonia, assembly GCA_035578905.1. NCBI lineage: Eukaryota > Metazoa > Arthropoda > Insecta > Hemiptera > Membracidae > Stictocephala > Stictocephala bisonia. Next base: position 89,585 of record JAQJVL010000835.1, read on the forward strand.
AGCTTCCAGTGTAGTTACATTTACACACTGAACCAAACTTGTAGTTAATAAGTGTTTTGTCTGCACATAGCTTCCAGTGTAGTTACATTTAAACACTGAACCAAACCTTGTAGTTAATAAGTGTTTTGTCTGCACATAGGTTCCAGTGTAGGTACATTTACACACTGAACTAAACTTGTAGTTAATAAGTGTTTTGTCTGCACATAGCTTCCAGTGTAGTTACATTTACACACTGAACCAAACTTGTAGTTAATAAGTGTTTTGTCTGCACATAGCTTCCAGTGTAGTTACATTTCCATACTAAACCAAACTTGTAGTTAAATCAATAAAGTGAAGAATTTGAAATTGAACTTGAACTTTGGTCGTGTAAATGAACGCTAACAGTAAAGTGCACCTATGCAAATATAAGGCAACCTTCGATACCGGTAGTGCGGAAATAACTCAAGATTGGAGGTCGAAGAAAAAGAGGCTACCATTTATTGTTAAATAAATCCAATCAGGACGGTACTGATAGCATAGCAATGATAGTTTTACTGACAATAATTAATTATTATATAATTTTCTTACCAGTCCATTCATTTTTAATAAAAAGTAAACGTGATTAGGTAATATCACTAAATATTGAAATTGTATGGTTTGGTCAATTCCATTTTACTTTGGTGTATGAGTAGGCAGGTGGGTCAATAAGTCTGTACCCGAATGGGTTTATTATAACATTAAAGGTACCTACTCCATTTCAAAGATTGAATATCAAATAAATGCAAACATACATTAAATTCTTGTTAAGTTTATTCCTTTAATTTATTTAAGATAATAATTTGAAAAATAAATTATAAATTAATTATTAAATCTTTGTAAAGAAAAAAGTTTAGGACTTGTAGAAGCTCTGATTCCAAAGCCTGGAATGGTTAAATAGCATATAAAAACCTGCTGACATGTATGTCTGATAAAAGTCTATGTAAAATGTAATCTCAACCCAAGTTTGGCTGTCAGAGTAGACGTATCTGAAGTGGGATGAATATTTCATATGTATGGGAACGAAGTCTGTGAGTAACACCACAGCTTGGCCTTTCACAACAAACATTGCCTTTCAAGCACGATAACCTGTACTTGTTTCTTAAATGGTGAGTGATTTACATATTTATAAAATTAATGACAATGATGATATTTCAGTAGTGTTGCACTGATAATAATAAAAAAACCGTTGTATGATTCTACTTCCTAATACATTTGTGTTGCTAATCTATTGTAAGACATCAAAAGAAATAAACGTTATATCAATAACTGAAATTAGTTTGATTGATTATTGAAAGAGGGGAAGCTGTGATAACGGTGACTAATGGAGGTAGATACGTATGAAACCAGCTGAGTATACATGGGATATCGTTATGATAGGAGGGGACGTTCTCGAAATAGAAAACATGTTTAGCATACATGATTTAGTGTACAGCTATGTTAAACTAGCAGAATGACTAAAGACTAAAGACTTGGTAGTGAAATATAACTTTAGGTTCTTCATAGAATGAACAAGATAAAATGTATAAATTAATGACTCCACTCATCGGGGACAGCGTTGATAGTTCTAGTACACAAGTGAAGTAATTAGGCATCCTAATTAGAGTCATAACAAATTAGGAACGAATCAGCTGATAACAACCGTTTTTTTTTGTTTTTTTTTTTGTTTTTTTTTTCACACTAATGTATCACACTCTAAGGAATGGTCGGCTTTAGTTTGTAACAATAAATACAATCGTTGATATATATTGACCATACTCATTTTAAATACATTTTCACCCTTATCTTGATGATCAGTATCTTGAAAATAAATAAATAAACATAATAAGTAAAAATGGATATACTATCAGTGCTTTTACAATAATATTACATAACCAGAAACAAATCCATGTTAATGCGATACCAACAATAGAGGTTCTGAATTCAAAATACAATGAATATATTTAAATATAAAAATACAGTTTAAGCTACAGTATATAATAAATTAGAGAAATTTAGGATATCACATAACTAGTTGAAGTTCATTAATACATAAAAAAACAAACAAATGAAGAAAGTTGCATTATTTTACAAAATATTGTCTAAAACCATTTCTTAATCTTTTAGTAAAAAACTTGCCTCAGAATTATTGATGTAAAATCTCATTTTAGTAGAGAGATTTTTCAAGATATTTTAAAATAATTTTATATTTATTTATCCTATAATAGATCCCAGTCAAATTATGCAGTCTGTTTTTAAGATAGTCATCAATAAAGTAATAATTAATTATGTTATTTAATATGTAATTTATAAATGGAAGCAATAAAAATACAATAAAGTGAACAACATCCTAGAAGTTTTAGGAATACTTTAAACATATTTTGATATTGTCTAAATTTGGTTTTTAAGTAAAGGAAGTAAAAACAATTCAGAATAGATTATTCTCGTATATAATTAGTTTTTAGTTAGCATAATACGTGTCGGTACATATACAATACAAGTAAACGTCATACAACACAAATGAATTTCAATATAAGAACAAAATGCGAAAAATATTACAATACAAGTACAAAATGCAAAAATACTATGGTGATAGTTTTCGGTGAACCACGCTCACCTTCCTCAGACCAGAGGGATTCACAAAAGGAAGATTATACAAAAGAATCCCTCTGATCTGAGGAATGTGAGCGTGGTTCACTGAAATCGATCTCCATATTATTTGTGCATTCTTTACTCGTATTGTAATATATTTGTGTATGTTGTGCTTATATTGTAATAGATTTGTGTTGTCTAACGTTTACTTGTACAGTAAATATATAATTTATTTAATCGGAAGATTTGTCTGCAACGAAGACTAGATGAACGAGTTAGTTAAGTGGACGCTCATTTAGAGTAAGGTACTTTAATCAACAAATAGCTGAATAAGTATCCCTTTTGTGAGGATACGCTGAATTAAAGTAATTATTTAAATAGGTACGCTCCTTTACTTTTACTTCTACTTAATCCTTCTTCATGAAATGAATTTAAAAATACTGTTTTAAATAAATTTATGTCTAGTTTAGTCAATTATATAACAAACTAACAGTATAGAAGTGAAAATATTATTTTTTACAACTTAATCCCTGTTTATTTCTTAACAGTTGTATTGTAAATTTTACAACTAAGCCGTACACCGTGGAGAAGGATTATTACTTAGTATATGTGTGGACTTGTGCTGTATTCCCGTAATAACATTAGAAATAATTTGTGTTTTATCTACGTTAGGTTATTTTATAATTCTAATCTATATAAACAAACACAATAAGAAATGGAGTACAAAACCTCAACAAGCCTTCATACTTGCCCATTTGGATGAGAAAACTTTAAATGGAAAAACTTTCTGGCCGTATATTACAATATTTATTTTGATATCATAATATTCTTTTAATGTGAAATAATATAAATATCCTGTGGTAAACTACTATCACTATCCATTGTAATTTAGGAATTTAAATACAACAAATAATTAGTGACAATTATTTTAAAATAGTTTAAAAATTACAATCACGTAAATTACAAATATACAAATCAAGGTTATTCAATGTTAAGCTTTCCATAATAAAGGCAAAATTTATCATGAGGAATATCTGATCAATTTGAGGTATTGCGTAATAGACTTCCATCTCAGTTCCACTAGTAATATGGGAAATTAAATCAATTGTTATTTACACTTTAGTCCAACAAAACATACAACGGCGATTCCTGTAACATAATATTGCTTGACTGAGCCTGGCTGTGTATTCTGTGTTATCTGCCACTGGTGAATGCCGCATGTCTGATGCTGGCAGTGACATTGTAAGCCCGTATCACAACAGCTCTAATCTCTGATGTGACCTTTTTTATGTTTCCATAACAACTTTATTTATGTAACACAAAGTTACAATGATGTATTTTTATGTACATAGTGTTCAATTAATAACATTTTCTCAAACATTGATTAATATCTCTGCAAATTGATTAAATCAATTGCAATAAATATATGCAAGCGTTTAGTACTTCATGCCAAATACTTCAATTAATCCAATTATTCTTACGTCTTTGTTAAAAAGATTAAACAATTGTCTTTTAAGTCATAAAGTCTAAGCACTGTACTATCTTAGGTTTTCCTTATATTATCAGGTAATCTTTATTTTATAATATACTACCAAGGCCTGGATATTGATTAGCTTCATTAAATGACAAGACTTTGACGGTGCAGTTACCACTACACTTGCAGTATCACACTCACGTTTCTTGATGTATATCTGAAGACCACCCTAATGAGGCTCATTGATCACAGTGACAACATAATAAAAAAGATTGAATATTGACAGACTTCTTTAACTAACAAGACTTTGTCCGTGCAGTTACCACTTCACTTCCAGTATCACACTCACCTTCCTCGATATATGTCTGAACTGAAGACCACCCTAATAAAGCACTTTGATCGCAGTGACAACATAATAAAAAGGCTTGAATATTGACAGACTTCATTAACTAACAAGACTTTGTCCATGCAATTACCGCTTCAATTCCAGCATCACACTCACCTTCCTCGATATATGTCTGAACTGAGGACCGCCCTAATGAAGCTCCTTGATCGCAGTGACAACATACTACAAAGGATTGAATATTGACAGACTTCTTTAACTAACAAGACATTGTCCATGCAGTTACCGCTTCACTTCCAGTATCACACTCACCTTCCTCGATATATGTCTGAACTGAGGACCGCCCTTGATCACATGACAACATACTACAAAGGATTGAATATTGACAGACTTCATTAACTAACAAGACTTCGACCGAGCAGTTACCACTACACATCCAGTATCACACTCACGTTCCTCGATAATTGTCTGAACTATAGACCACCCTAACGAAGCTCTTTGATCACAGTGACAACATACTACAATGATCTGATTATTGACTGCCTTCATTATGTAACAATGCTTCGACCATGCAGTTACCGTTTCACATGCAGTATCACATTCACGTTCCTCGATGTTTGTCTGAACTGTAGACCACACTAACGAAGGAAGCTCTTTGATCACAGTGACAACATACTATAAAGGCCTGAGTATTTACAGGCTTCATTAAATAACAAGAATTTGCCTGTGCAATTACCGCTTCTTTTCTAGTATTACACTTACGTTCCTCGATGTATGTCTGAACTGAAGACTGCCCTTTGAAGTTCTTTGAGCACTGTGACAACAAAGTCTTTGAGTAGTTTAGAGAAGGCCTGAGTATTGACTGGCTTCATTAACTGATAAGATTTTGAACGTGAAATTACCACTACTCCTTCAGTAATCTGTATGTGGTCGTTAATTTTTAAAAATAAATTTTATTATGAATATGAGCATGATGTTTGAACATTTGTGTTGTTGTATATATTTAACTGAGCAATAATCTAATAATTAATTTATGAGTAATTATATTTTTTTATATGTGAGTATATTATAGAAGAAAAAACGCATATGGTTAGGTAGATTAATTGCAAGTCTTGTAGGGCTTTCAAAATATTAGTGTTTACCAGGACATACCAATACAATGGATTGACATACCCCCGTCAATCGTTAAATATTGTACTACGGCGATCAAAATAAAAGTTTATTCATTACACTAACCACTATGAGGATCATTACACAGTAAAAGATTAATAAATACTATATTTCACAAATGTCATTTTATGTTAAATGTGCAATAAACACTAGTGCATATCTTAGTTTAAACACTGTAAGATTAAAATATATTCAACTCTATGAAACTGGAAGTAAGTTTGGTTTGAACTGAATGGCATTTTAAAATCCATACAAAAATTGTAAAATTTTGAAGTACAATAATTTGGTAGTCATTTATTTCTACTAACATACAAACTCACAATATCCTATACATATATAGCTGTTGTTGTTTAATACATCTATTTACAGTAGATCATAAATGTGTCAATCATTACTGCATACATTATTTTTAGTTGTAATCTAAAATAAAATTAAACACGATAAAACACCCTAAAATATGAGAATTCAATTAAATATAATGAACTTGTAGTATAAATATACTGTAATATGAAATAATAATTGTATTATTTGTAGTTATATTTAACTGTAAAAAGGGAAAAAACAGTATTTTGTCATGGGTTTACCTTAAAGTATATAGTATATAATTGTATTAGTTCTATAAAACAATGGAAATATAAATTGCTATTCAAATAATATTATCGAAATTAAAAGAGTAATGTTAATGCAATTACAAATAAGTAGGCAGTTTCAGAACGCCCCACTATGACTTTTTAATATTCTATATAATTGTAATTATGACGGTTTGAATGTTGAAAAACACATTAAGATATTATTTTTACGAAAGATAAAAGATTTTAGTTAAATAATTTAATCTTAGGAAACATTCCGTTCAATCTCAGGAATAAATAATAGTAATAATAATAATAAATAATAATAATAAATTCTTTATTTTTCTCTCAATTAGAGGAATTATTGTTACATTCAAATAACATTTAACTGATGTAATAAACTTATAACAAAATAGTATGTATAGTAATAAATAAACAAACAGTAATAAATAAACACAGTTGTACATTTTTTTTTTTTTTTTTTTTTTTTATACCTATCCAACAATAGTATGTATAGTAATAAATAGACAAACAGTAATAAATTAACACAGTTGTACATTATTTTTTATACCTATCCAACAATAGTATGTATAGTAAAAAACCAAACAAATAAATACACAGTTATACTTTTTTTATTTTTTTTTTTTATTTTATTCCTATCCAGGCTAACCAAAATATCTAAACTTTTACTGTTTATAATTTACATAAGAGAGAAAAATAATAGGGCCTCTAAGACTGATAAAGTCTGTTCAGGGGGTCCTTCATTCAAAAATAAAAATATATTTGGTATATAGAGCTCAAAAGCAGAATAGTTTACTCTGTGTACACTGAATTGGACTAGTTAGAAATTATCTTTAAAAGTGTGCTTTTACCCATGTTTAAAACTAAATAAATTTTTATTAAACGTTTCTGCAAATTAAACTATTTCTAATATAGATATATACAATACTATCAAACACAAAACGAAACAAAAAAATTTACATGACAAGAAACAAACAATACAATAGATTGCTAACTTATAATTTGCAACATTTCCCCGAAGTTTTGTTGCGACAATAGCCATTCACGTAAGTATTTTAAAAACCTATGTACATTGCTTTCACTTTTGATACTATATGGTAATTTATTATATATACGTGGTGCTATAAAATTAAATGTTCGTGTATAGAACGTTAAATTTGGTTTAGGTACAGAACTCAAATTAGCATTTCTTAATCCAATCCTATAAGGGTTATCATTATTCAAGAGCCTACCATTATTGTAATATACTTTTAGGACCTTATGTATAAAAAGAGTCCCTATGGGTAAAATCTTTAAAAGCACAAAACATGGGGAGGACGGTTCAAATTTATTCTTCTTCATAATTACTCTAACAAACATTTTCTGTAAGGTAACAAGCGGTTTTAAGTTTGTATTGTAAGTTCCTCCCCAGCATATTATCCCATATTCTAGCCTACTATTAATCAGCGCAAAATAAAGAGATCTTAGCACTACCAAGGGACAAACATCCTTCAAAAAATAAAACAAACGGATACTAGTAGTAATCTTGCTTTTCAATCTTATGATTTGCGCTTTCCAGTTTAATTCACTATCTAAAATTATCCCCAAGTATTTAGTATTTAAAGTCCGCTGAATCTTGGAACATTGATTGCAAAAGGCTATTGAGTTAACTAAACACTCCATGCATTTGTAGTAGATATCCCCTTCGAATTGAATGCTCTTCCTTAGTGAACAATTTATGTACATTGTCTTTTCTATACTCAATACCAATTTATTATTTAAAAACCACCAATTGAGTAAATTTGAATCCTCATTCATATTGGAACAAACTGTTTCCCAATCAGGCTCAATATAACTTAGGGCGGTGTCATCAGCAAAAGCTGTAACGTTCCCCCTGAATTTACCATTACACAAGTCATTTATAAAAATTAGAAAAAGAATTGCCCCCAACACTGATCCCTGTGGGACTCCACAGGATATTTCACCCATTTGACTAAGTTTACCATTTATATTTACACATTGCTGTCTCTTATTCAAATAACTTCTAAACCAATTTTGGGTTACACCTCTAAAACCACAATTATATAGCTTTTTCAGTAATATATCATGATTTACCGTATCAAAGGCTTTTTTGATATCAATAAATAATCCACTTACACAACTACCATTATTCATTCCTGCATTAATCTTATCCATAAATGTATACAATGCTTGCTTCGGATACATTTAGTTCCTAATACACATGATAAATGGTAACATTAACAACTTTTAAGAAATGCAGTTTTGATGGATTTGACGTATTTAGTTAAAAGTTGAAAATTGCACTAAAACTTTCTGATACAAGCGTGTTGCAATATTTAGTAGTTTATTGAATTATATGAATTTGATAAAACATATGTAACAGTTTTAAAAATCAAAAGGACGTAATGATGGCGTACGATATAAAATAAATAAAGTGTTCTATTTAAATCTATATCATTAACCCTTTAAATAAATAATTTGTATATTTTATGTAGTAGTAATATAAATAACTAGTATTTATTTGTTAAAATGTATATAATTACCAATATTTTCCTCCTTTTGAAACAAGTTAAAGGACACTAGATGTTGGTATTATTAATTAGAACTAAGGCATTATGCAATAATCATAAGATTTTTTTGATATATCACAAACTGACAACAATCTTCGGAGATGTGTGAAAATATGCACATAAGAAAATACCTACATACACCATTGAATATGTGCAATTTTATGAATACTAAGATATTCATTGTGAATATATTGCAACTAAGGCCCACTTAAATGGGCTCCAGAGAGATAGGTAATTAAATGAGCTTTAAGCCTCAACTCCACTCTCCATAAATTACACCAAGACGCTAGACTGAACATTGCTTGGGTAAATGCCGTTTCACTAAAATATTGCACTTCATAACTATTTTATTTCTACAACAGCACCACCCTTCCTCCCCATACATTTAAACCACGTTCTATAAACATATTGTTATTTTTAAATCGTCATATTTCATAGTACGTATTTATAGTATAAGTACTTACCTTATGTTTTATAAAATTAATAATAATAATAACTTATAAAATTCTGATAAATGTTAAAATAAATCTATGGTGTATTAGAAATGTAGATTGCTTATTGAATGTTTTAGATAATGTAATACATATACCGGGTGAAAAAAATTATTTCTTTTAATTTGTTGCGGCAATTAATTTCTCTTAAATAGACCTTTTATCTGACCAAACTCGACCCAGGCTTACGTTGAAGATATTCGTTCAAATCCTCGTGGACAATCCCCTGAAAAGATGAAATGTCTCTAATGGTGTAAAAAATATGTTCTTTGTAATCACTTTTACAAGTGAGTTCATACAAACGTTATGAAAATGTTTCTATATTTTTTCCTTCCTGTATAAGATCTGTGGTATTTTAAGTTGAACCACAAATGTTAATTGGTTATATTTGCATATTTTACGCAACAAAGACATTTAGAAATGTTTTAAACTTAATTTTTCTGGTCACAAGTTTACGTTACCACAATAGTTGTATAGTTGTTTTGTAACAATTTGAATGCTAAGAGTGCAAAATATCGTTAAACAATATTTATAGTTCTTATTGACATTGTAGAACCAGAAATACTCCTAGTTTTATGTAATACGAACTCTGATGGTGTAAGCGTTTTTAGTAATGCCATTTTATGTGTGTTATTATTACACTTATTATTTTGTTTAGTAATATCACAATAATGGTAAGTTATTGTTTATTTTTATTTAATAACAATAACTTTTCAGTTGTTTCAGACTGTATAATTATTTGAATACAAGTTAAATTTCACAGTAAATTTTTAGTATAATATTTATACTATTAAATATTTCATACATCAAACCCTTGGGTTAAAGTTAGTATGATTGAATGTAGGCACTTTTATTTAGTGGATTGGAGGCAATATGCATTTTTTAAAAGATATTTCTCCTCTGTGTTTAATGTACAATATGGCGTCCCTCAAGGCACAAACCTAGGCCCAACCTTGTTCATGATTCTAATTAATGATTTAGTTAAGTATATTCCGGCAGCGAAAGCTCTCCTTTTCACAGATGATTTACAAATATTCTTACACATATCGAGCATACATGACGCACATAAGTTGCAGAAAGATGTTGAGAAAGTTTATAAGTGGAGTCTTGACAATAAAATGCATTTTAATATTTCTAAATATTTTTAGTTTCTTTTTATAGGTTGTAATCTACGAATTACAATTATTTTATTACTGGGGAAAACATTTCAAGGGTTAATCAAATAAAGTATCTAGGGGTGTTTTGGGCTCAAAATTATCTTTTAATTAACATATATAAAAATCTGTGTTTGCTGCGAATAAGGCCTTAGGATTTATTTTTAGGCAGAGAACAAATTTTAAAAATTTTACAACTTTGATAGCAATATTTAGGTTGGTTAGGTGGAGATTATAGAATGCATCACCTTATAAATAATTTACCATATAATATAATAATGCACTGTATAACTGGACCCAAATCCATATAACTTACGAAGACAGCTTAAAGAAAATACATAAGCGACTTTTACGCTACTTATTTTTTAGAAAATTTAATATTTATACCTTTTTAGTTTCTTATGATGAGTTATTTGCTTGAGAGTCTAACACTGAGTCAGTTTGGGTTTGAGAGTCTAAGACTGAGGAAGCGAGTATTGGCACTCATGTTTCTGTACAAGTAAGTCAAGGGAAGGATAGACGAATCGGCCAGTCAGGGTGCTATTTTATTCAGGGTACCAAATTTTAACAGAAGAAATAAGCTAATTTTTAATTTGCCCTTTTGCCGAACAGTCAAGCACTCTTCCTCACCGCTGTTTCGGATGATGAGGTCATAGTTCAATAACTAACAAACATACAGATATTTTTAATACGACTATTACAGGTTTCAAGATGAACTGTATGTGTTATTTATCGTGATTATGTTGTAATTTAAGTTATTTATTTAATTTGTTTTGTATATATTTGTTTGTATTATTATTTTGTATACATATATTTTTTTTTAAGTCATGCATTTTCTAAATGGATAGCTTGATCTAATTTCCTGAATATTTTATATAATTTATTTTATTGTTATATCAATTGGTGTATGATTAAGTTTTTATTTTTAAATTAATTTGGTGGTTTATAGAATTATTTAAAAAAGAAGACCCACAATGTACACTTGTTCTTAGCATTACTGCTGTAATCGGAATTTGGTTTATCCTGTCATGAAGCAAGTAAATAAAGAAATAATAATAATGAAAGAAAAGTAAACGTGCAACCTTAAAAATAGGCGATGAATGTAAATTACAAACCTTAAGTTTACCTTGATGAATCGGCTATTACCAAACTTATCAATTTAAAATTTAAATAGATTAGTTTTAGATATAATTGTTGTATGTGTATATGCTGCAAAATGTTCAGTGTCGCATTAATTTTAAAGAATGTCAAAACCTTTTAAAGAATATCACATTATTAATTTAGCTAAGTGACCTTACTATTAGCCAGCTGATGGTATTATTTTCCTCTGTTTACCATCCCCCCCTCCATGCCTGTGGACTCACCCAATTCCTGATTAAGCCTAGACATTTACCTTCCATGTAGGGTTCATTAGAACAAAGTTTAGTGTAATTAGATGTTACACTAATGTTCCACATTGTTGGCTTAGAAACATCTAACAAACCAATGTTTTTTCTTGTTCAATTGTACTCATTTTTAAATTTCATATAAGTTTAATAATTTGTATCCAAGTTACTTACGAAAATACATATTTTGTAACTTTATTTTCCAATATATGAAGTAGACTTGTGAACAGCTTAATTAAAATATTTTCTATATTTAACGATAAATGGTTCGGAATTATAGAGATTCAATCCCTCTTTAAGGGCACATTTAAAAGGACACATATATAAAAAATAACTACTTATAGTCTAGTGTTCTATTCTCATAATTAGTATATATATATATATATATCTTTCCCTCTGACAAAACTCATTAAAATTAAAGTGCCAAACAATATCAACATTTTATACAACGAAAAAATATGTTTAGTGCATTTAGATATTAGGCTATATGTTGTAATTACCATAGAATACAAGAAATATGTTTTGTGTAAAATAAAAGGTTATAGTTTAGGCAAAATACTATTGTTTGGTACTCTTTCACAACTGCAAGTAGGCATGTTAAAATATTTCTAAAGATTCTGCTCTTGATTAAAACACTTGTAAGGAACGCTTTTTGGGGAAAATAGTATCAAGAAGTGTTGCCCAAGCTCGTGTCACCAAACAATACTTTCACATTTTTACACCAATTATAATATAGAGGCTAATCGTTATTAAATGTCTTTGATATTATCAAAAATATTGATGGGCTGGCAGCTGGTTCAATTACCAGTTGTCACTGTTATTTAAAAACTTCTAATTAGTCCTGTTAGGGTAGGTGTTAGTAACTAACTAGTTAATATTGAAGGCAAATAGTTCCTGGTTTGATAAATACTAAAATTAGCCAACTTCTTATTTGTTTTTAATTTCTGTTCAATTGTTAAAAAAATTAGAAGATCTCCATTGTTTGGTTACTATGGACCAATCGACTTTGGTTACTAAGATAAATGTATCTTAAGAAAGTGCCATTTTATAATTTGTTTGACATCAAACCAAAATAGGCTGATGTTTTATATGTTTCTCTTCGATTATAAAATTAGTGTCTATAACTTTAAATTGAGATGTGATCATTCTTGATATGTTAATGAAATAAAAATTACAAGCTTATTATATGCATGAAGTACATTATAATTTATTCATATGTTAAAACCGAAATATTTCTCCACCTATCTGAAAAACCGCAATTTTTCATTGTTTTATACAAAATAAAAATATTTTCCAATATTAAAATGTGAATGAATAAAATAAGTGTGGCACGTATGTAGAGACCCACTGGAGTTTGGTTACTAAGATAAATATATCCTGGGAAAGAGCCATTTTATAATTTGTTTGACATCAAACCAAAATAGGCTGATGTTTTATATGAAGGAGACAATTTTTATAAAATGTCTAACCCTTTGAGGACTAAAAAAAGTGCAAACTCTTTTCCTTCACTTTTAAATTGCGACATTTAAAATATTTAGTTTGAAATTTTGAAGAAACGCAAGTCTATAAGTAGTATAAAACTACGGGTTCCAGGCTCACTTTTACCTTTGACCCAAGACTTTTCTGGCCTCTGATTGGTCGAGAGTGGTCACGTGACTTTTCCAAGATGGCGGCGCCCATTTCCCGCCAAATTTCCTAACCTCACTTTTCCTAACCTCAAATTTACCTCAAATTCCCAAATTTCCCTCCAAATTCCCTTGTTATACTATATAAAATTCACTGTTAACCTTGTTATACTATATAAAATACACTCTTAACCTAACTTTTTCCATGTTATACTATATAAAATGCACTTTTTTGTCCAATATGGCGTCTTTTCCCTCCCGCGCCAACTCACACCCCGTGGGAAAATTCCCTTCCTAAATTCCCTCATCCAAGAGGGCAGCCTTATACTATATAAAATGTACACTCTTATACTATATAAAATGAACTTTTTTTGTCCAATATGGCATCTTTTTCCATGTTATACTGTATAAAATGCACTGTTAACCTTGTTATACTATATAAAATACACTCTTAACCTAACTTTTTACATGTTATACTATATAAAATGAACTTTTTTTGTCCAATATGACGTCTTTTTCCATGTTATACTATATAAAATGAACTTTTTTTGTCCAATAAGGCGTCTTTCCCTCCCAAAATTTCCTCCCAAAATTCCCTCAACCAAGAAGGTGGTCTTTATACTATATAAAATACACTATAATAAATGGCTAACGCGTCGTCTGCTGGCCGGGCGTGCATGCGCAGGGAATTGCTACTCTGTGGATTATTTCATATATACACTATAACAAATGAATTATGGCTGACCCGATCGCAGCGCTCCTAGCGGCAACATCGATCGCAGCGGACCTGGCGGCATCAGCTGTGCGCGGAAGACGCATGCGCATGGATTTGCTACTCTGTGGCAATATACACCATAACAAACGCAATATTTCATGACCGGGCTTTATCGCTGTTATCACATCACTTGACCTCTAAGGTTATCATGTGGAGTGTCCATGCGGTGCTGATTAATGTAACAATGACCTCAAAGGTCAACCCGAGGCTGTTATCACATCCGCTTCCATTACCACAAGCATTGTTTTACATCCCGTGTCTTGCACAATCTCTTTTAATAATATCGAACACTTAATTAACATTGTATATTCTTCCTTCTGATCATTTATTAAAACAGTACTACACTCGATGACATAACTAAAAAAAAAACTAAAACTCACCCATAACTCAAACATAAACTTTGAAACAGAAAAACACTAATCATACACTTCAAACATAAAAATTAATAACAACTAAAATTGCAAACAATATAATGTTCAAGCGTACTTTTAACAAGTTAAAGTAGTCAGAAAATATTCGATCAGAAAATGTATATACACAACTCCCAGAGACCCAAACACATGGAGAACCTAGAACACACAACACCCTTGATAGATCACCTTCCTATTCATCACATAAGGCCCTTGATCATCCATCACCTATCCATAAGACATCTGACTGACCACCTACCCACCCAATATACTGGACTAACCACACTCTACATACAAGACTTTTGATTGACCATCTACCCACTCAACACACACAGACCCTCGATAGGCCACCCAACTCCCCATCACATAAGACATCCGACTGACCACCTACCCACCTAATATACTAGACTAACCACACTCTACATACAAGACTTTTGATTGACCATCTACCCACTCAACACACAGACCCTCGATAGGCCACCCACCTCCCCAACACATAAGACATCCGACTGACCACCTACTAACCTAATATACTAGACTAACCACACCTTACATACAAGACCTTTGATTGACCACCTACCTACACAACACACACAGTACACTCGATAGACCCCCCCACCTTCCCAACACATAAGACATCTGACCACCCCATCTACCCACCTAATATACTAGACTAACCACACTCTACACATAGTCCTCTTGACAGACCACTCACCCCTCTCGACACATAATACATTTGACCACCTACCCACCTAATATACTAGACTAACCACACGCTACATACAAGACTTTTGATTGACCATATACCTACTCAATACACACAAAACTCTTGTTTGATCACACATCAACCTAACAAACACGACTCTCGATTGACACTCTACCTTCCCAAAGCATAAGACTTTTGAAGGACCATCGACCAAAGATACAAAAATTATGATAAACAAACCACACACTCTGCAGACAAGACCTTTGATTGACCACCTACCTACACAACACACACAGTACTCTCGATAGGCCACCCAACTTCCCAACACATAAGACATCTGACTGACCATCTACCCACCTAATATACTAGACTAACCACACCTTACATACAACACCTTTGATTGACTACCTACCTACCCAATACACACAATACCCTCGATAGGCCACACACCTTCCCAACACATAACACATCTGACTGACCATCTACCCACCTAATATACTAGACTAACCACACTCTACACATAGTCCTCTTGACAGACCACTCACCCCTCTCGACACATAATACATTTGATCACCTACCCACCTAATACACTAGACTAACCACACTCTACATACAAGACTTTTGATTGACCATCTACCTACTCAATACACACAAAACACTTGTTTGATCACACATCAACTTAACAAACACAACTGTCGATTGACACTCCACCTTCCCAAAGCATAAGACTTTTGAAGGACCATCGACCAAAGATACAAAAATCATGATAAACAAACCACACACCGTACATACAAGACTTTTGATTGACCATCTACCTACCCTACACACACAGTACTCTCGATAGGCCAGTCACCTCCCCAACACATAAGACATGTACATACTACCTACCAAACACTAATACCCTTCCTATCCAGTAGTAAGACTCTCCTACCCACTTACCCTACACACAGGCATCTTTATATACCACATACCATACCAACACATAATACATTTGACAGACTACCTACTTAATGTACAAGACTTATCACCTAATAGACAATCTACATAAGGCTTTAGTTGTCCTTCCACCTATCCAACACACATGTACAAGACACCTACCAAGCTCCATAACCCTACTTATCCATTAGTAAGACTCTCCTACTCACTTACCCTACACACAGTTATCTTTACAGACCAACTACCCTCCCAACTCATAATATTAATGACAGACAACCTACTTTACATACAAGACTTACCACCTACCCAACGCACTTAGATTGCCTACTTACTAAAAACATTATTTCTTATTACCTCCTGCCTATCCAATACGTAATACCCATGATTGACCACCACTCACCTACTCAACAAACACAGTTCTCTTGATAGGCCACTCACCTACCTAACACATAAGACATCTGACTGACCACCTACCTACTTAATATACTAGACTAACCACACTCTACATACAAGACTTTTGATAGACCACTCACCTACTAAACACAGAGACGTTTGATTAAACACCCACATACTCAACACAGAGTCATGTTGATAGACCAAACCACCTTCCCCAAACATAAAACCTTTGATAGACCAACCACACACCCTACAGTCATAACTTAAAATACCATCACACTACCAAAAAGGCAGTCTCTTTATAGACCCCCATCTACTCAATACGTGAGACACTTGGTTAACCACTCGCCTACCCAACACATAGTCCTATTGATAGACCACTCACACCTCCCGACACATAATAGATTTGACAGACCACTTACTTAACATACAAGACTGACCATACACTCTACATAGAAGACGTTTGATTATCCACTCACCTACTCAATACACACAAAACACTTGTTTGATCACACACCTATTTATCAAACAGAACTGTCGATACTCACTCCATCTTCCCAAAGCATAAGACTTTTGAAGGACCACCTACCAAACATACAAAAATCATGATAAACAAACTACACACTCTGCAGACATCACTTAATATACCATCATACTACCATGAAAATAGTCCTATTGATATACCCCTACCTATCCAATATACGTACCACACAACGTGCATACAAGACTTATATTTACCCACTCACATACTAATCAAACAAGACTCTTGATTGACAATCTATCTCCGTAACATTCATGGATGACCTACCTACCAAACATACGACTTGACCACCCACAAAAAACAAGACTTTATGTTTAACCACCTATTTAACATACAAGACCAACCACACACCATACTGACATAACCTAATGTGTTAATACCAAAAACTGCGCTTATGGCTAATATTTTCACGTGAGCTGAAAAAGAAATCACAGGCAGAAATGCTAAACGTCTTCGCAAACCTGGATTCTGCACTAAACTGACCTCTCCGCTTGTCCTTCGTCTCGGTGCCTGTCTAATGAGCTGAGTACAGAGGTCACATCTATTGTCTATGTTGAAAGTCGTACTCCAGCTCATTGTTGGTAACTTGCTTGCCCGTACATGAATAAAGGGGAAACACAAAATATCTCTTCTAATGGTATTAATAAATTTACACTTTATAACACATACAATCATGACTTAACAGTCCACCCACCTACCAAACACACATCTCTTGATGGACCATATGCCTACACATTACTCTTGATAGATCATCCACCTAACAATTACATAAAACCTTTGATAGACCACCAACACACATGAACAACCTACCTACGTAACATCCAACACTCTTGACTTACCACCCACCTACTCAACACACAGCACTCTCGATATACTACATAACTAACCATTACATAAAATCTTAGATTGACTCCCAATTTTCATGGACGACCTACCTACCAAACATACAACTTGATTGACCGCTCACCTACCCATTACACATTTCTCTTGATTGTCCAATCACCCTCCCATAAAAAGACTGTTGTCAGACTATCTACTTAACATACAAGAATCTTCATTGACCATCCACCTACTCAACACACACAGTAACCTTCGATTGACACCCAACATTCATGGTTGATCTACCTACCAAACATACGACTTGACCACCTTCCCAAAGCATAAGACTTTTGAAGGACCACCTACCAAACATACGTACCACACACCAGAAAATCATGACTTAACAGTTCACCCACCTACTCAACACACAACACCTCTGATAGATCATCCACCTAAACATTACATAAAACCTTTGATTGACTCACAATCCTAACATTCATAAACAACCATCCTCCTAAACATACGACTTAACCACCCACAAAAACAAGACTTTATGTATAACCACCTATTTAACATACGTACCACACACCATAAAATCATGACTTAACAGTCCACCCACCTACGCAACACACAACACCTCTGATAGATCATCCACCTAACCATTACATAAAACCTTTGATTGACTCAAAATCCTAACATTCATGAACAACCATCCTCCTAAACATACGACTTAACCACCCACAAAAACAAGACTTTATGTATAACCACCTATTAAACATACGTACCACATACCATAAAAACATGACTTAACAGTCCACCCACCTACTCAACACACAACACCTCTGATAGATCATCCACCTAACCATTACATAAAACCTTTGATTGACTCACAATCCTAACATTCATGAACATCCATCCTCCTAAACATACGACTTAACCACCCACAAAAACAAGACTTTATGTATAACCACCTAATTAACATACGTACCACACACCATAAAATCATGACTTAACAGTCCACCCACCTACTCAACACACAACACCTCTGATAGATCATCCACCTAACCATTACATAAAACCTTTGATAGACCACCAACACACATAAACAACCTACCTACCTACCTACTTAACATCCAACAGGCTTGACTTACCGCCCACCTACTCAACACACAGATAGACTACGTAACTAACCATTAGATAAAACCTTAGATTGACACCCAACATTCATGGAAGACCTACCTACCAAACATACAACTTTATTGACCGCCTACCTACCCATCACACATTTCTCTTGATAGACCAATCACCCTCCCATAAAAAGACTTTTGTCAGACTATTTACTTAACATACAAGACTTACCACCTAATAGGCAATCTACATAAGGCTTTAGTTATCATTCCACCTATCAACACACATGTACAAGACACCTACCAAGCTCCATAACCCTACCTATCCATTAGTAAGACTCATGATTTACCCAACACACAGTTATCTTTACAGACCAACTACCCTCCCAACACATAATATTATTGACAGACAACCTACTGTACATACAAGACTTACCACCCACCTACTCAACACACAAAAGACCAACCACACACTCTACATATGAGACTCTTGGTTAGTCGCCCACCTACTCAACATACAACACCTCTGATACACCATTCCCTTGAACATTACATAAAACCTGTGATATTCCACCCAATCACCAAACACACATGACTCTTAATAGACCAATCCACCTACCTCTGCACACACAATTCCTTAGGACACACCCTACACCCAACACTCATCCTACAGACAAAACTCCTAGAGAACTACCCATCCACCATAATAACACTATTGCTTCATATAATCATGTTTCAAAATAACATTATTACACTGTAAGATAGGTTTAATATAGCTAAAGACCTAAAGTGTTTCCTAAAATTCTGTTTTCTCTAGAAATATGAGAGCCGTTGGTGGAAAACATCCAAACTAAACATAGAAAATAAGAATCAGCTAGTAGTTTCATAGAAATTCTGCTATACAACTAAAAAAATATGAGAAAAGATAGGTTTAAAAACAATGAACATAGAAAAAGTTAGGTTTAAAAACAATGAACATAGAAAAAGTTAGGTTAAAAAAATTAACATAGAAAAGGTTAGGTTAAAAAAAAATTAATACAGAAAAAGTTTTTCTATGTTCATTGTTTTTAAACCTAAATTTTTCTATGTTCATTGTTTTTAAACCTAACTTTTCTCATATTTTTTTAGTTGTATAGCAGAATTTCTATGAAACTACTAGCTGATTCTTATTTTCTATGTTTAGTTTGGATGTTTTCCACCAACGGCTCTCATATTTCTAGAGAAAACAGAATTTTAGGAAACACTTTAGGTCTTTAGCTATATTAAACCTATCTTACAGTGTAATAATGTTATTTTAAAACATGATTATATGAAGCAATAGTGTTATTATGGTGGATGGGTAGTTCTCTAGGAGTTTTGTCTGTAGGATGAGTGGTGGGTGTAGGGTGTGTCCTAAGGAATTGTGTGTGCAGAGGTAGGTGGATTGGTCTATTAAGAGTCATGTGTGTTTGGTGATTGGGTGGAATATCACAGGTTTTATGTAATGTTCAAGGGAATGGTGTATCAGAGGTGTTGTATGTTGAGTAGGTGGGCGACTAACCAAGAGTCTCATATGTAGAGTGTGTGGTTGGTCTTTTGTGTGTTGAGTAGGTGGGTGGTAAGTCTTGTATGTACAGTAGGTTGTCTGTCAATAATATTATGTGTTGGGAGGGTAGTTGGTCTGTTAAGATAACTGTGTGTTGGGTTAATCATGAGTCTTACTAATGGATAGGTAGGGTTATGGAGCTTGGTAGGTGTCTTGTACATGTGTGTTGGATAGGTGGAATGACAACTAAAGCCTTATGTAGATTGTCTATTATGTGATAAGTCTTGTACGTTAAGTAGGTAGTCTGTCAAATGTATTATGTGTCGGTATGGTATGTGGTGTATAAAGATACCTGTGTGTAGGGTAAGTGGATAGGAGAGTCTTACTACTGGATAGGAAGGGTAGGTATTTGGTAGGTAGTTTGTACATGTCTTATGTGTTGGGGAGGTGAGTGGCCTATCGAGAGTACTGTGTGTGTAGGGTAGGTAGATGGTCAATCAAAAGTCTTGTATGTACGGTGTGTGGTTTGTTTATCATGATTTTTGTATCTTTGGTCGATGGTCCTTCAAAAGTCTTATGCTTTGGGAAGGTGGAGTGTCAATCGACAGTTGTGTTTGCTAAAATGATGTGTGATCAAACAAGTGTTTTGTGTGTATTGAGTAGGTAGATGGTCAATCAAAAGTCTTGTATGTAGAGTGTGGTTAGTCTAGTATATTAGGTGGGTAGGTGGTCAAATGTATTATGTGTCGAGAGGGGTGAGTGGTCTGTCAAGAGGACTATGTGTAGAGTGTAGTTAGTCTAGTATATTAGGTGGGTAGATGGTCAGTCAGATGTGTTATGTGTTGGGAAGGTGTGTGGCCTATCGAGGGTACTGTGTGTGTTGGGTAGGTAGGTGGTCAATCAAAGGTGTTGTATGTAGGGTGTGGTTAGTCTAGTATATTAGGTGGGTAGGTGGTCAGTCGGATGTGTTATGTGTTGTGAAGGTGTGTGGCCTATCGAGGGTACTGTGTGTGTTGGGTAGGTAGGTGGTCAATTAAAGATCTTGTATGTAAGGTGTGGTTAGTCTAGTATATTAGGTGGGTAGATGGTCAGTCAGATGTCTTATGTGTTGGGAAGGTGGGTGGCCTATCGAGGGTACTGTGTGTGTTGGGTAGGTAGGTGGTCAATCAAAGGTCTTGTCTGCAGAGCGTGTGGTTTGTTTATCATGATTTTTGTATCTTTGGTCGATGGTCCTTCAAAAGTCTTATGCTTTGGGAAGTTGGAGTGTCAATCGAGAGTTGTGTTTGTTAGGTTGATGTGTGATCAAACAAGTGTTTCGTGTGTATTGAGTAGGTAGATGGTCAATCAAAAGTCTTGTATGTAGCGTGTGGTTAGTCTAGTATATTAGGTGGGTAGGTGGTCAAATGTGTTATGTGTCGAGAGGCGTGAGTGGTCTGTCAAGAGGACTATGTGTAGAGTGTGGTTAGTCTAGTATATTAGGTGGGTAGATGGGGTGGTCAGATGTCTTATGTGTTGGGAAGGTGCTTGGTCTATCGAGGGTACTGTGTGTGTTGGGTAGGTAGGTGGTCAATCAAAGGTCTTGTATGTAAGGTTGGTTAGTCTAGTATATTAGGTTAGTAGGTGGTCAGTCGGATGTCTTATGTGTTGGGGAGGTGGGTGGCCTATCGAGGGTCTGTGTGTGTTGAGTAGGGTAGATGGTCAATCAAAAGTCTTGTAAGTAGAGTGTGGTTAGTCTAGTATATTAGATGGGTAGGTGGTCAGTCGGATGTCTTATGTTTTGGGAAGGTGGGTGGCCTATCGAGGGTCTGTGTGTGTTGAGTGGAAATATGGTCAATCAAAAGTCTTGTATGTAGAGTGTGGTTAGTCCAGTATATAGGGTGGGTAGGTGGTCAGTCAGATGTCTTATGGATAGGTGATGGATGATCAAGGGCCTTATGTGATGAATAGGAAGGTGATCTATCAAGGGTGTTGTGTGTTCTAGGTTCTCCATGTGTTTGGGGCTCTGGGAGTAGTGTATATACATTTTCTGATCGAATATTTTGTGACTACTTTAACTTGTTAAAAGTACGCTTGAACATTATATTGTTTGCAATTTTAGTTGTTATTAATTTTTATGTTTGAAGTGTATGATTAGTGTTTTTCTGTTTCAAACTTTATGTTTGAGTTATGGGTGAGTTTTAGTTTTTTTTTAGTTATGTCATCGAGTGTAGTACTGTTTTAATAAATGATCAGAAGGAAGAATATACAATGTTAATTAAGTGTTCGATATTATTAAAAGAGATTGTGCAAGACACGGGATGTAAAACAATGCTTGTGGTAATGGAAGCGGATGTGATAACAGCCTCGGGTTGACCTTTGAGGTCATTGTTACATTAATCAGCACCGCATGGACACTCCACATGATAACCTTAGAGGTCAAGTGATGTGATAACAGCGATAAAGCCCGGTCATGAAATATTGCGTTTGTTATGGTGTATATTGCCACAGAGTAGCAAGTCCATGCGCATGCGTCTTCCGCGCACAGCTGATGCCGCCAGGTCCGCTGCGATCGATGTTGCCGCTAGGAGCGCTGCGATCGGGTCAGCCATAATTCATTTGTTATAGTGTATATATGAAATAATCCACAGAGTAGCAATTCCCTGCGCATGCACGCCCGGCCAGCAGACGACGCGTTAGCCATTTATTATAGTGTATTTTATATAGTATAAAGACCACCTTCTTGGATGAGGGAATTTTGGGAGGAAATTTTGGGAGGGAAAGACGCCATATTGGACAAAAAAAGTTCATTTTATATAGTATAACATGGAAAAAGACGTCATATTGGACAAAAAATGTTCATTTTATATAGTATAACATGTAAAAAGTTAGGTTAAGAGTGTATTTTATATAGTATAACAAGGTTAACAGTGCATTTTATATAGTATAACATGGAAAAAGATGCCATATTGGACAAAAAAAGTTCATTTTATATAGTATAAGAGTGTACATTTTATATAGTATAAGGCTGCCATCTTGGATGAGGGAATTTAGGAAGGGAATTTTCCCACGGGGTGTGAGTTGGCACGGGAGGGAAAAGACGCCATATTGGACAAAAAAGTGCATTTTATATAGTATAACATGGAAAAAGTTAGGTTAAGAGTGTATTTTATATAGTATAACATGGAAAAAGAGTGTATTTTATATAGTATAACAAGGTTAACAGTGAATTTTATATAGTATACCAAGGGAATTTGGAGGGAAATTTGGGAATTTGAGGGAAATTTGAGGGGGGGAGGGGGGAGGGGGGGGAGGGGGGGAGGGTTGGTACCACTGTGCTACCATCTTGGGTCCAAAGGTAAAAGTGAGCCTATTACCATTCAAAAAGTACTACTTCTATACATTTATTTATAACATCTGTTCTAATAAACCTCACCTACTATCCTGGAGTAATTTTTGACCCCAGAGTGTAATTGATTTTATTTCATATCCTTTGTACTATCATGATTATGCTCTCTCTTTGTCTCATCTCTTTCAGCTAATGATATATATGGTGCACGTGTTTGTGTAATGTTTGGTTAGTCCATATCTGCCTGGGACGCTTCTGGTGACCACACAATAGTAGTTACGTTAGACTATTTTTTTTTTTTTTAATTTCTTCTAATTTTAAATGTTAGTTCTAACGAAAAGGATGTGAATTATGTCCTAGAGGAAATGACAGAATACATTAAACTGTGTACGTTATTTGCAAAAAGGCAGTGTGCAGAGCCCATAGTAAAGTAAGTATCATGTGTGAAGAGTGCCAATAAGGGGAATTAGACAGTAAGAGGTCGCCAACATTAGATTAGGTATTTTTTTTTTTTTACCTAAACAGTTATGAGGCCAAGTACAATAATGCTTTATAATATATGTCTTTTTGTAAAATTTAATATATATGTTTGATTTTTAGAACTTCATTCACGGTAAAAATATGTTTTTATTGTAAAGTGTGTTTTTCAAGAAAATTAATTTGTCGCATTAAAGAAAATTTAAAATAAAACTCTTTAACTTAAAAAATAATACTAAAAATGGTTATACTTACAAGAATACAGTATAGAAAATATGTAATTATCATTTAAGTTATTTAAATAATATTTTTGAGATTTTTTTTTAAGTTGTGGTCGGTTTTGACCCCACGATAGTCGAATTGTGCAAGTAGTTAAGAGATAAAAATACAAGTGTACTTATTTGACCAGAATGTTTGTAATTGAGTATTTTATCAGAAGAAATGTCCAAAAAGTCATCTTAAAGTTTTTGAATATTTATATACTGTCAATAAAAAGCGTATTTTGTTTTTATAAAATCTTTTTTTTTTGTACGCTTACAACTAGAAAAACTAAACATATTTTACGCATAGAAAACTGTTTTATTGAGGTCTTAACTTAATCACCTACAAACATAGAAAAGATTATAACATCCGGATTGAAAATGAAGGAAATATAACATGAAACATGTAGTAAGTACTGTCAGATTCGTCGGTTACAATTAGCTCTCTGTCTATTATTGTCAGTTCTTTTCATTGGCGTTATATTCCAACATCTGGCTCCAGACGTTAAAAAAAGCACTCTTGAATGTCTGCATGGCATCCCAAAAACGTACAAGTTATCGTAAGTGGTAGATTGGATGTTATATGTAATAAACTTCGAATGACGGGATATCGTCATTTGGTATTCAACGTGAATTTAAGTAATGACCATATTTCGTCATTTCGGTCCTCAAGGAAAAAATCGTAAATTACGAAATGTAGGCTAGTCATTTGGTTCCCAAAGGGCTAAGTTAGAAACTATTTTCAATGAGGTACAGCATATTTAAAAAATCACTATATAATCAATAAAACTATATAAATAGCTGCGTATGAATCATATATACTACATAAATACACATTATCATGACACAAATATTGTATTTTCGATAAAACATAGATTAATAACTTTTTATTTTTAAATGCTATGGAAATGTTGTAGGCAATTACAACAACATTGTATAAGGTAGCCAGCTATATATGATTGTTATTGGTTGTTAAAGAGTGACATCGTATCAAAAATACACGTTGTTATGATAGCTAAACAATATTAATAATTAAAATAATATTCTAGTAAATGTAGTTTGATTTATGACCTTTTTTTGCACTCCAGTAATTCGATACGCATTTTCAAAATTGCATTGAAAATTCTATTTGTCATTGAATATTTGAATATAAATCAAATGGAAGTTCCATTAGGTAAAAACATTGTCTTTCAATATGCAGTAGCTTCTGAAGTTTACATTAGTGAAAGGGTCGTATATAAATTTGCACGAATAAACATTTTGATAATTTTACTGTGATTTTTTTTAATTACTGTCTAATTTTGATAAATTTCACGTAAGTATATTCATTTATAATATTTTGGTAACTTAAGCAAATAAAAGTACAAATAAAAAATTATTTTTTATTTTAATAATTCTACTTGATAAAAATGGGTAGTCTTTGTCCCATTTTAGAACTATACTTTTTTTCCCCGAATAGAATGTTCTGCAGAGGTAGTCAAAGGTGGGTTATGTGAGGTAATAAAATGCATTATCCTTGTGTTGTGTGGGAGGGGGTTAGTTGTCCTTTAATTTTGTTACTCTATATTAGGCTATCAACTAGCTGATGACTTTGTTCAGATATGAGATAAAGGGAATAGTTGTCTGGTTGTAATTATTGCTATCATTTTTTAGCTGTAATTAATAATACCATAAACACTGGTAAACTAAAGAAATCCATGTAGTAAAATTCCCATAAATGTAATTGGTTGATCAAGAGGTCAGAAAGCCATATAACATGGGGGGGGGGGAAGTTGACCAAGAGACATTCTTTACTTATTGTGCGGTAGGATATCAATTAGAAACCATTTTAATAATAGGGGGCTGACAAGAAGGTCGTCAGTTGTTTTTGTGTAAACTATATAACTTAATAGTATTTTTTCCACTTTTTAGTTTCCAAAAATGTAATACAATACTACAGTTTTTAAATGCTTCAATGAGTTTAAATTAACAAATTAACAATGTAAATTTAACTGAGTACTGAGACTTCATATGAATTCACAAAATAAACATTTTCTAATAGATTCTATAAAGATGGATATATGGAAAATGAAAAAGAATAACATTTAGTTTGTGTTTCTTGAGGTCGATGGCTAAATATTGCTGTAAAAGATATTTCAAACGTATTTTTTCCTTCCATATTAACTGACACGTATTTTTTGGAATTGCGTTGCACGATTCAACAAGTTATGAGAATCTACAAAGCATTTTACGTCTGCCAAAAAATTAAAGTCGTGTAGATAAAAATCTTTATTATAATTAATCTGTATAAAATTGATTTTACGAGTTGCGCATCCTTCTCTGGCCTTTACATTGTCTATCAACAGTACGGTCACATCACAGTTATTTTACTAGAAAGAGATAGATGCATGCAATTCAATAACATTTTTAGAACCACACAAAAAATCATCATTAAGTGTGGAATCTCCCCGTAAATAATTTATGTTTCGCCTTGTGTCAAGGTCAGTACTATAGTCAGTGTCCTTCAGGTTTGGGTCACCACAGGAGCCAGTAGCGTCCGTACTACAAACATATATTAGGCTACATGAGTAACACGAGGACTATATTCAAGGATAATATCCTTAAAATGGTTGCTTGGTAACGACTAGGTAAATCCTAAGACTAAATATTGTGCTAGAATATGATAACTTTGATTTAGGTGCTGTATTTTGTATAATTGTTTTCCAAAAGCATTGACACTAGTTCTTTTAATTTTTTCCAATAAGCTTTATATTAACATTAGACTATATAAGTTAACTTTTTAAATCAATAACAATAAGAATGTAACGTAAATATTTTTAAATCAGGATTTCATAAAAACAATAGTAGGTTGTCTTGGTTTAATATCTTACCAAAGAAAGTAGTTCCTTTAATAAATAGTTATGAATGATTCTAATAGCTCTGCTGCTTAAACTAAACTCACGTACTCTAAAGTTTTCAAGTATTAATGCGTCAAGCACAGAATTTAAGGTTATAATCTTTTTAAGTTTCAGTTAAGTTATTAAAATTCACTTAAAAGATTATAGATAAAAATCAACACGTAGCAGTAGAATTCATGTGTAATGGATAAGTATGTGAATTTTGACAGACTGATTTAAGTTATTTGTTTTATTTATTTGCTTGGAGAATTATCCATATCAAGTGTTTGTTAAGATTTCTAGTAAAACGTAAATATTTATCCTAATATATTAAAAGAGTTGAATAGTTTACTATTATTTCTGGTGTATTTTTTCTCAAAAACTACGTAAACACGAAACTGATTTAGGTACAAAATGTGGCCATAACTAAGGGTCTAAGGTGGTGGATTGATTGTCACGCAGCCGGTTCAACCGAAATAACTACTAACATTATTTGCCTTCTCGCACCCACCTGGAAGTCACGTGGAACAGTTGTCCCTAGGGTAAGTGTTAGAGAGATGGTTTCTTGGCCCTAACTTTGCTTGGTAAAAAATAAAATAATTTTAATTTAAAATTTTAACTTTTGATTATTTTGTAAGGAATAGGAAAGATTAAATAAAAATTTATTCAATTTGTAATGATTGTTTTGATGATTAACTGCTATGCCTTGTTATATCCGCCACTACCACAAGACCAAAATATGTGTGGTATCAAGAGGAAGTATGGAATCAATATTGTGAGACTAAACTTAGTATAATACATATAAAGAGAAGAAAACAATATCTTTAAGGCATACATGATTTGTTTGGCTATCTTAATGTTGTTTATTAGAACGATTCTAAATTATTGTTTGTAGTAAAAATAGAATTATTTATTTAAATTAAATATTTTATTATAATGTGTGAATATATTTTTGTAAGTTTAGCATGGTTATAGTCGATTTGATAAATAATAAAAAAATACCCAACTTATTAATGTACACTATTTTACCAATATTTTTTATCCTACCTTAAATAGTCCTTATTGATGTTTTAAGAGTCAATTACGTGTACAACAGATCATGTTGTACATGCTGTATGTTATAAAATGTTTCAATTACCACTGTTTATAAACTGCAAAGAGCGGGTGGTTCTTCAATGATATCCGCTATCAACTGTCACAGAGATAAAAACTAACGACTTGCCGTTACATTTTACTGTCTGGTTCCCACAGCAGTTCTATAACATGTGGAGTGAGTTTTTTAAGTGCAAACAATCATAATGTTGTAATTGTTTGGTTTTTAACGGTGATTTACTATGCTGTAAACCTTATTATATTATGGTATTAGACTGAAAACAATATATAGTTAATTTTCAAAACTTGAATAATTACTAAAATTTTGCTAATATTGATCGATTACCAAGCTGTATAATACATTTCAATCTTAACCCTTAATTAGTCGGAACAACTATTTGCACACATAAAGTCGCGTAGTGTACAAAATAACGCAAATTATTAATGTACTGGTACTATGAAAAATAATAATAATAACACAGCACTTTATATACTGAAGAAAAATATTAAACAATAAAATATATAAATTATTTATGGCATGAATAAAAAAAGGTTGTATTGTATTGTTATGAAATGAGTATGAACCTCATTTGTTCGAGTGATTACAGCTCAACACAAAGATTCATTGTCTCCTCGACTTCCCATCGTCCCTTATGTCTACGTTTGGCTAAAGATAATGTAATTATGTTTGAGTTAGTTATATTTAGTTTATTATTGTTTGGTTTAAATTTTATTGTTAAGGCCAAATATTTATTTAGATAGTTTTCTTTGAATATTAAAAGAATATTTATATATTTTAATGTAAATTTATAATTTATAACTTTTAAATCGTAAAGAGTAATTAATTGGTACCAACCTGTCAACTGTAAGTTATAATGATAAATTGTATTTTTGTTAGATATGTACCAACATGTAATTTTAACGATACAATTAACTAACGTGACTAAGGTTATTTTAAAACACGTTAAAACTTAAAAATAAAGAAAAATTATATAATTTTATAATTTATTATACTAATCTATACCTCCAAATTCATTTTAGTACGGAATAAATTAAATTATTTAAAGTAAGTAATATGATGAATGATCTAATTGGTCAATAAATGTATTGTACCATCGTTTTACGTAAACGTCAATCATACTGCAGCACACGACGTCCTCTAATGTGTATCGAGTGAACGACGTGATATAGGCAATTGGGCATGACACTTTTTAGTTTTTCCAAGAGGTTTGTCTTTAGAAATGCAATAGAGTTGAAAAAAGCTTTATCAGTGATGGATTTTCCACAGTTAGTTTGTTGATGAATACATTAGCCTCTTAAGATTTAAAGTCTATAACCAGTTCTTGTAAAAGTAGGTTAAACTGATAATAACAGACTCACAAAATTAATATTTGGTTATAGTTTAGTTATAGTTGGTTACAGATAAGTAATAAGTTATGTCAATAGAGTGACGGTATTTAAGTTTTTTTATCAACCCACTTTGAGATAAAAATCATTTCATATTTGTATCCTCTTTTTCCAATGTTCTTTATTTTTCATGGGGTTTTATTTTTTCATATATACTTATTCTAAATCTAGGTTTTAATTTCAACCTATAATTTTGATCCTTTATCTTGTTTCAATAGTTACTTTCCTTCCTAATAATACTTTCAGAATTTATTGCAAGTCTTCTTGTTAATATATCACAAGTCTTCTTGTTAATATATTACAAGTCTTCTTGTTAATATATCACAAGTCTTCTTGTTAATATATCACAAGTCTTCTTGTTAATATATCACAAGTCTTCTTGTTAATATATCACAAGTCTTCTTGTTAATATATTACAAGTCTTCTTGTTAATATATCACAAGTCTTCTTGTTAATATATCACAAGTCTTCTTGTTAACATATCACAAGTCTTCTTGTTAATATATTACAAGTCTTCTTGTTAATATATCACAAGTCTTCTTGTTAATATATCACAAGTCTTCTTGTTAATATATTACAAGTCTTCTTGTTAATATATCACAAGTCTTCTTGTTAATATATCACAAGTCTTCTTGTTAATATATCACAAGTCTTCTTGTTAATATATTACAAGTCTTCTTGTTAATATATCACAAGTCTTCTTGTTAATATATCACAAGTCTTCTTGTTAATATATTACAAGTCTTCTTGTTAATATATTACAAGTCTTCTTGTTAATATATCACAAGTCTTCTTGTTAATATATTACAAGTCTTCTTGTTAATTTATTCTTCTATTGCGAAATAAGTTGAAGGTTCGTATAGTAAATATAATATCTTTTTATTATTTGTCCAAATATTATTTTATTATTGTTTACATGAGATCTGATAGTACACGTTTTTTTGTATTATATCACCGTACGTGTATGGGTGGGTGAGTGGGTCAATACCACTGTACGTGTATGGGTGGATGGGTGGGTCAATACCACTATACGTGTATGGGTGGACGGGTGGGTCAATACCACTGTACGTGTATAGGTGGGTGGGTAAATACCACTGTATGTGTATAGGTGGGTGGGTCAATACCACTGTACGTGTATGGGTGGACGGGTGGGTCAATACCAATGTATGTGTATTGGTGGGTGGGTAAATACCACTGTATGTGTATAGGTGGGTGGGTAAATACCACTGTATGTGTATAGGTGGGTGGGTCAATACCACTGTATGTCTATGGGTGGGTGGGTCGGTACTTACTGTCAAATAATTTTACCGCTTCAGTGCAATTACTTATTTACGCTCATCACGTTCATTCGAAATCTATATTCACCCATATCTTGACGATCTGCGTCTTAAGAATAAATAGATAACAAATTAATAAATTTGTTACAAACCACATATGTGTTATTATTATGTTTAGAAAATGTTTAAGCTTACTATAGGCAGTAAAATGTTACGTTAAAACAATTAAGATTTCAACCAATTCTAGGGTTATATAGTGAAAATTAATTAGTAATTAATACAGTTCACACATATTTAGTTGATAAACTGTCTCATTAATATAAAACTAGATTAGATTTCGTTAACAATTTTATTTGCAGTTTTTTTAAATATTTATCACTACTGCAGGCAGATAAGAACATTCACAGTAAAAAATACATTATGGAGTGTTTAAAAATCACATAGAAGAAAGAAACTGAAGCCGAATTCAATATTGTGCTTGGTATTGGTTGTCAAGTAGATTGATTTTTAAATTTTCCATGTGGATCAGAGGGCTAGCACCGTAGTCAGTCCTCTCTTATTTCCCTCAAAACCTTCGAGGAATAACATATAAATGAGTACTACTTATTTTATAATATGTACTCTATTTAAAATCCAATCGTAACGGCCACCGAGGCGTTTGCTTGGTCATATGATAGTGACCTCTGTTATTTTATACTCTGACTCAAACCTTAATACAATAGTACTTCCCATGCTATGAGGTGGTCATATGTATTGGTAAAGATCAATGGCAATTTTGAGTAAACAAAATAATTTGTTGAAATAATGACCAAGATAATTCAGGTAAACTTAACAAATAAAACAGTGCAGTAAATATAATAAAAGCAATTATCAGCGATTTATACATGTCTTTACGATTATCATATTATTTACTAATGAATAACAGAAATATATTTAATGCAAAACTTGTTGGAAAAGAAAAATATAAGTAAATGTAAAATCTTATTTCATATGCATTTTGGCTTCTGTTTGGTATACAAAAGTGAAGAAACATATTACACTGCAAATTTAATACTTATAGAATTTCAAAATAAGTCTATTTTTTAGAATTATTATGATACGAATTCAGTGGTATATTGGCATTCTTATTCTATGCAAACTGAATTAAATTATCGCGTTGTCTACAGAAACTAAAGAAGGTGATTTTAATCATCACCCACTTTTGTCTCAGATCAAATATATGTCTATAAGCACGCAGTAAAAGTGTGCTAGTTGTTAAAACGAGATCTGGAAATTGTAGGATATTAAACTAGTTTCAGAATGAATAAAACTAAAATAAGTTTGTATTGATGATAAAGAAAAAAAAACCACCAAGGCAAAAACTATTTTTATACCGTTAAGGATTATTTTAATAAGAAATATGTTTAGTTTTAATATTCGTTGACCTAATATTTGTATTATAGGTTTTAAAATGTATTTAGCTATTTTTAATGACGACTGCTAATGCAAGTAACTTTGTCTGATGGCAATAAAGATATTTTGAATTTTGAATTAAGACCATTTAACAAATATTAAGGTAAAATATTGACTAAAATTGAAATTGGTTGTTTGATAAAATTAAATTGTAAAACTAACTACAGTAGCCATACATTATAATAGTAATCTTTTAATACATATTTTTTTTCTTTTTCAAATTATTTTATAAAATAATCTTAATCAATTATTTATGAATAAATTAGTAAATGAATTATAATTTATGCTTCAAATTAATACAACTTTCACAGAGGAAGAAGGGACGCAATGGATTTAGAGATATTATTTTAAGCATACATTTCTTTATTATTTTTCATAGAGAAACTTTAAATTAGGCTTTAAATTCCTCTCACAATGAATAGAGTTCTCTGAAGGATCATAGTACGAAAATAAAATCAACTTTTAAGTTTTCTTTATAATGTCACAAATCTACTATAAATAAAATACTGATGTGGGCTATTGAATAAAAATTACCTACAAGCATTTAGACTCTTATCCTTTCTAATATTGTGAATAAAGTTAGTCTAATTCAAACTCATAAAGCCTTAAAAATAAATTGGCTTCTCGTAAATATGCATACGAGAAAATGTAGTAATTTTCCATGGATGTAATCATTTCAACACTATTAGTGCACTGAAATTCTGTCTTGTTCCATTTTATGTTTTTAGGCCTCAGCTTCTAGGTGTAATAAAAATAACTCACGTCCGTATGTAGGTGTTTGTTAATGTAGTGATATTACAGTTGCTGTATTTGATGAATCATGGATAAAAAAGGTAAAATTATTAACGAACGTTTTGCTAAATATATGCCGATTATAGTTTAGATACAAATTATTGTTTATCTTGCTATTTTTTATACATGGTAGTATCTTAAATAATTATAAAGAGTAGATTATAAAACATTTTATCAAATATTTAACAATATATAAATTATAATTATTATTGCAAATGTACAGTCATGTACATTTAATGTTCTTTTTGAAAACATATGAATTCATCCATATTCGATGAGAGGTAGGAAGCATCTTGTAGAACAATCTTGGCCCTAATCCCAATAACTAACCATATTACTATCCCATTCCCTGAGACCTGAAGGTAATTTTATTCCCTTCAGCCTGTTCTATGTTGTTACATCCTGTATACATTACACTATTTATGTTTAATTTTAGTTAATAATGACTAAACCCTTTAAAAAAAAAGTTGTTTATCATCGAACAACACTCCTACACATGATAATATTAACATGCTAGTGGTTATGATATTTAAGCTCCATATTTATTGAGTAACATAAACAAACTCTTAATACTTATATAATATTTTTTAATTAATGTAAAACATTATGTTAAACGTTTCGTTATCTAGGTGAGAAATATCTTTAAAAAAACTTTAGAAATATATCATTCACATGTTAAGTTTATCTGATTATAGTTTGGTAATTTCCAAACTGGTATTCCAGTAATATAAAACAACATCAACAAGCCATTCATTAACAGGTGACAAATATACTAGTATTACCAAACATAAGTTTATTACTATTTAAATTACAATGTGATGAGACTTTCTTCTGTTAATGCAATCCTGTAATTTAGATAACTGGCGTTTTACATTATCTATTATTGTCGACTATATACATTGAATTGACGTGATACATGTGTGTATGTGTAAGAATCATTCAAAATGATCCTAAAAGTAGTTCAAACTTGAATTAGATTTCGTCAACATTTTTATGTTTTAATTACTGTACTTTGATTAAACTGTAGATATAACTAAGCCACGTACATGGCAACCTACTGAAGGATGCACTGAGTGGTACAAGTGAGATAGAGAATCACCCTCATCTCACCAATATACAAATGCACCAATTTTTTACACTAAGAATCGTTGTTATGGAAAGTACAGTAGGTGGTAGCCATGAGCAATTTTATATTAAATATTTCTATTTAATATAAAATACAAATTAATTATATGTGCCCAGATAAAAATAGATTATGTATTTAAATAACACTTATGTTTTAGTTAGTACAGGTCTATCTTTATATACGTTACGATGTTTTAGAGCCTATAATTAAGGAAATGGTAATTGTGGTAAGTACGTGCTATATATCATTTACGTAACACAGCACCTTACGCCTCCAGTTGCTTTTGCTTAAAAACAAAAACCCAATTCTACTGAAATTCTTATAAAATGTCGACAATTATTAATTGGGGATTATGAAACTTAAGTACATAAAATGTGCAAATGGAAATGTTATGGATTATTTGTAAATATATTTAAAAGCTTATGTTTATGATATTTTGTTTTTATACAAAAATCAATTAAGGGAATTTGGTTTCTTTTTTGTAATACAAACAAATGCTATTGAATTTTAGTTTAAATTATCCTATTTAAACATATTAAGCCTGTAACCTAAATCATGTGGATCAATAAGAATGTTCGTATAAATTCCACAGTAAAAATATAAATAATATCACTAAAGCCTTAAAGATGCACTGTTTATCCTAGGAACTACTTTAGAGATTTTGAAGTGACGAGACAAGTGGGTAATTTTTGAAAACATTTCCAGCAAAAAAACATAACAATAACCAAAGATTTTGCTAGTTTATACAATAAAAAATAATTAGAAGAATTTAAAATTACTAATATATAATTATAGTGAAAGAAGACGTTATTTTAATGCTGCATTCAACCAAAATACACGTAATATTTTACTCTAATTTACTAATATAAAGTGTTGAATGTTAGTTAAATTGCATACAATTAGAATAACGTTACCATTTAAACCTTTAAGAGTTTAATTTTACATTTCGCAGTAGCGGAGTGCTAATATTGAAGGCCTTTTAATGGTTTGCTAATGAGTTTCAGTGAATAGAAATTGGAAAACACTCATTCGCATTGGTGATGGGAAATCGTCATCTGTAACACTACAGACTCTAAGCTACTTTGAGCCACATCAAACTCCTTTAGGCACACGTTTATTATTGCTACTTATTGATGTATTGGCATACATGACTTTGAAATTTAATTTATTTTTTATATTATAAACTTTTAAAAATCTATTAAACTTATGTTAAAGATAATCTCTACATTTCTCTGCTATAATAACACATGGTATTTATTTTATCACTTAGCAAATAAGAAATATATACTGAGTCAACTATATATTATAAAATGGTTATAAAAATATTACAATCACAAAGTTTCCTAAACAATAAAGTACAAACTTTGCCTGTCAATTCTAATCTATATAAACAAACACAATAAGAAATGGAGTACAAAACCTCAACAAGCCTTCATACTTGCCCATTTTGATGAGAAAACTTTAAATGGAAAAACTTTCTGGCCGTATATTACAATATTTATTTTGATACAATAATATTCTTTTAATGTGAAATAATATAAATAACCTGTGGTAAACTACTATCACTAACCATTGTAATATAGGAATTTAAATACAACAAATAATTAGTGACAATTATTTTAAAATAGCTTAAAAATAACAATCACGTAAATTACAAATATACAAATCAAGGTTATTCAATGTTAAGCTTTCCATAATAAAGGCAAAATTTATCACGAGGAATATCTGATCAATTTGAGGTATTGCGTAATAGACTTCTATCTCAGTTCCACTAGTGATATGGGAAATTAAATCAATTGTTATTTACACTTTAGTCAAACAAAACATACAACGGCGGTTCCTGTCAGGTAATAATGCTTGACTGAGCCTGAAGGCTTACTGGCTGTTTATTCTGTGTTATCTGCCACCGGTGAATGCCATGTCTGATGCTGGCAGTGACATTGTAAGCCCGTATCACAACAGCTCTAATCCCTGCTGTGACCTTATTTATGTTTCCATAAAAACTTTGTTTAAATGTCACAAAGTTAAATGATGTATTTTTATGTACATAGTGTTAAATTTTTTTACATTTTCTCAAAGAACCACATTGATTAATATCTGTGCAAATTGATTAAATCAACTGCAATAAATATAGGCAAGCGTTTATTACTTCGTGCCTATACTTCAATCAATCCAATTATTCTTACGTCATTGTTAAAAAGACAATTGTCTTTTAAGTCATAAAGTCTAAGCAGAGTACTATCTTAAGTTTTCCTTATATTTTCAGGCGAGCTTTTTTTATAATATACTACCAAGGCTTCGACATTTA
Organism: Stictocephala bisonia; assembly: GCA_035578905.1. Classification (NCBI taxonomy): domain Eukaryota; kingdom Metazoa; phylum Arthropoda; class Insecta; order Hemiptera; family Membracidae; genus Stictocephala; species Stictocephala bisonia. The sequence continues at coordinate 126,600 of JAQJVL010000835.1, forward strand.
TTAGCTTCATTACATGACAAGACTTTGACGTTGCAGTTACCGTTTCACATGCAGTATCACTCTCACGATCCATGATGAATGTCTGAACTTAAGACCACCCTAATGAGGCGCATTGATCGCAGTGACATGAGACTATAATTGCTTGAGTCTGATTGACTGGCTTCATTAACTGATAAGACTTCGAACGTGGATATACCGCTTCAATTGCAGTATCACACTCACTTTCCTCGATGTTTGTCTGAACTGAAGACCACCCTAACGAAGCTCTTTGAGCACAGTAACAACAGACCACAATTACCTGAATACTGACTAGCTTCATTAACTGTCAAGACTTTTCCCGTTTAGTTACCACATCATGTTCGGTATGACACTCGTATTCGGTAATGTATTTCTGAACTATAAACCACCCTAACGAAGTTCTTTGATCACAGTGACAACATACTACAAAGGTCTGTTTATTGACAGCCTTAATTAAGTAACAATGCTTCTACCGTGCAGTTACCGTTACACTTGCAGTATCACACTCACGTTCCTCGATATTTGTCTAAACTGTAGACCACCCTAACGAAGCTCTTTGATCACAGTGACAACATACTACAAAATGCCTGATTATTGACTGCCTTCATTAAGTATCAATGATTCGACAGTGCAGTTTCCGTTTCACTTGCAGTATCACACTCACCTTCCTTGATGTTTGTCTGAACTGTAAACCACCCTAACGAAGCTCTTTGATCACAGTGACAACATACTCCAAAGGTCTGTTTATTGACTGCCTTCATTAAGTATCAATGCTTCGAGCGTGCAGTTACCGTTTCACTTGCTGTATCACACTCACGTTCCTTGATGTTTGTCTGAACTGTAAACAACCCTAACGAAGCTCTTTGATCAGAGTGACAACATGCTACAAAGGTCTGTTTAGTGACTGCCTTCATTAAGTAACAATGCTTCCACCGTGCAGTTACCGTTTCACTTGAAGTATCACACTCACGTTCCTCGATGTTTGTCTGAACTGAAAACCAACCTAATGAAGTTCTTTGATCACAGTGACAACATACTACAAAAGTCTGTTTATTGACAGCCTTCATTAAGTAACAATGCTTTGACCATGCAGTTACAATTTCACTTGCAGTATCACACTTACATCCCTCGATGTTTGTCTGAACTTCAGACCACCCTAACGAAGCTCTTTGATCACAGTGGCAACATACTACAAAGGTCTGTTTACTGACTGCCTTCATTAAGTAATAATGCTTCGACCGTGCAGTTACCGTTTCACTTGCAGTATCACACTCTCGTTCCTTGATGTTTGTCTGAACTGTAAACCACCCTAACGAAGCTCTTTGATCACAGTGGCAACATACTACAAAGGTCTGTTTACTGACTGCCTTCATTAAGTAATAATGCTTCGACCGTGCAGTTACCGTTTCACTTGCAGTATCACACTCTCGTTCCTTGATGTTTGTCTGAACTGTAAACCACCCTAACGAAGTTCTTTGATCACAGTGACAACATACTACAAAGGTCTGATTACTGACTGCCTTCATTAAGTAACAGTGCTTCGACCATGCTGCTACCGTTTCACTTGCAGTATCACACTCACGTTCCTCGATGTTTGTCTCTACTGTAGACGACCCTAACGAAGCTCTTTAATCACAGTGACAACATACTACAAAGGTCTGTTTATTGACAGCCTTCATTAAGTAACAATGCTTCTACCGTGCAGTTAATGTTACACTTGCAGTATCACACTCACGTTCCTCGATATTTGTCTGAACTGTAGACCACCCCAACGAAGCTATTTGATCACAGTGACAACATACTACAAAATGCCTAATTATTGACTGCCTTCATTAAGTATCAATGATTCGACCGTGCAGTTTCCGTTTCACTTGCAGTATCACACTCACCTTCCTTGATGTTTGTCTGAACTGTAAACCACCCTAACGAAGTTCTTTGATCACAGTGACAACATACTACAAAGGTCTGTTTACTGACTGCCTTCATTAAGTAACAATGCTTTGACCGTGCAATTACCGTTTCACTTGCTGTATCACACTCACGTTCCTTGATGTTTGTCTGAACAGTAAACAACCCAACGAAGCTCTTTGATCAGAGTGACAACATGCTACAAAGGTCTGTTTACTGACTGCCTTCATTAAGTAACAATGCTTCGACCGTGCAGTTACCGTTTCACTTGAAGTATCACACTCACGTTCCTCGATGTTTGTCTGAACTGTAGACCACCCTAACGAAGCTCTTTGATCACAGTGACAACATACTACAAAATGCCTGATTATTGACTGCCTTCATTAAGTATCAATGCTTCGACCGTGCAGTTACCGTTTCACTTGCAGTATCACATTTACGTTCCTTGATGTTTGTCTGAACTGTAAACCACCCTAACGAAGCTCTTTGATCACAGTGACAACATACTACAAAATGCCTGATTATTGACTGCCTTCATTATGTATAAATGATTCGACCGTGCAGTTTCCGTTTCACTTGCAGTATCACACTCACGTTCCTTAATGTTTGTCTGAACTGTAAACCACCCTAACGAAGCTCTTTGATCACAGTGACACATACTCCAAAGGTCTGTTTATTGACTGCCTTCATTAAGTATCAATGCTTCGACCGTGCAGTTACTATTTCACTTGCAGTATCACACTCACGTTCCTTGATATTTGTCTGAACTGTAAACCACCCTAACAAAGCTCTTTGATCACAGTGACAACATACTTCAGAGGTCTGTTTTCTGACTGCCTTCATTAAGTATCAATGCTTTGACCGAACAGTTACCGTTTCACTTGCAGTATCACACTCACGTTCCTTGATGTTTGTCTGAACTGTAAACCACCCTAAGGAAGTTGTTTGATCACAGTGACAACATACTCCTAAGGTCTGTTTATTGACTGCCTTCATTAAGTAACAATGCTTCGACCGTCCAGTTATCGTTTCACTTGCAGTATCACACTCACGTTCCTCGATGTTTGTCTGAACTGTAGACCACCCTAACGAAGCTCTTTGATCACAGTGACAACATACTACAAAGGACTGATTATTGACTGTCTTCATTAAGTAACAATGGTTTGACCGTGCAGTTACCACTTCACTTGCAATATCACACTCACGTTCCTCGATGTTTGTCTGAACTGTAAACAACCCTAACGAAGCTCTTTGATCAGAGTGACAACATGCTACAAAGGTCTGTTTACTGACTGCCTTCATTAAGTAACAATGCTTCCACCGTGCAGTTACCGTTTCACTTGAAGTATCACACTCACGTTCCTCGATGTTTGTCTGAACTGAAAACCAACCTAATGAAGTTCTTTGATCACAGTGACAACATACTACAAAAGTCTGTTTATTGACAGCCTTCATTAAGTAACAATGCTTTGACCATGCAGTTACAATTTCACTTGCAGTATCACACTTACATCCCTCGATGTTTGTCTGAACTTCAGACCACCCTAACGAAGCTCTTTGATCACAGTGGCAACATACTACAAAGGTCTGTTTACTGACTGCCTTCATTAAGTAATAATGCTTCGACCGTGCAGTTACTGTTTCACTTGCAGTATCACACTCTCGTTCCTTGATGTTTGTCTGAACTGTAAACCACCCTAACGAAGTTCTTTGATCACAGTGACAACATACTACAAAGGTCTGTTTACTGACTGCCTTCATTAAGTAACAATGCTTCGACCATGCTGCTACCGTTTCACTTGCAGTATCACACTCACGTTTTTCGATGTTTGTCTCTACTGTAGACGACCCTAACGAAGCTCTTTAATCACAGTGACAACATACTACAAAGGTCTGTTTATTGACTGCCTTCATTAAGTAACAATGCTTTGACCGTGCAGTTACCGTTTCACTTGCTGTATCACACTCACGTTCCTTGATGTTTGTCTGAACAGTAAACAACCCAACGAAGCTCTTTGATCAGAGTGACAACATGCTACAAAGGTCTGTTTACTGACTGCCTTCATTAAGTAACAATGCTTCGACCGTGCAGTTACCGTTTCACTTGAAGTATCACACTCACGTTCCTTGATGTTTGTCTGAACTGTAAACCACCCTAATGAAGCTCTTTGATCAAAGTGACAACATACTACAAAATGCCAGATTATTGACTGTCTTCATTAAGTATCAATGCTTCGACCGTGCAGTTACCGTTTCACTTGCAGTATCACACTTACGTTCCTTGATGTTTGTCTGAACTGTAAACCACCCTAACGAAGGTCTTTGATCACAGTGACAACATACTACAAAATGCCTGATTATTGACTGCCTTCATTATGTATCAATGATTCGACCGTGCAGTTTCCGTTTCACTTGCAGTATCACACTCACGTTCCTTAATGTTTGTCTGAACTGTAAACCACCCTAACGAAGCTCTTTGATCACAGTGACACATACTCCAAAGGTCTGTTTATTGACTGCCTTCATTAAGTATCAATGCTTCGACCGTGCAGTTACTATTTCACTTGCAGTATCACACTCACGTTCCTTGATATTTGTCTGAACTGTAAACCACCCTAACAAAGCTCTTTGATCACAGTGACAACATACTTCAGAGGTCTGTTTATTGACTGCCTTCATTAAGTATCAATGCTTTGACCGAACAGTTACCGTTTCACTTGCAGTATCACACTCACGTTCCTTGATGTTTGTCTGAACTGTAAACCACCCTAAGGAAGTTGTTTGATCACAGTGACAACATACTCCAAAGGTCTGTTTATTGACTGCCTTCATTAAGTAACAATGCTTCGACCGTCCAGTTATCGTTTCACTTGCAGTATCACACTCACGTTCCTCGATGTTTGTCTGAACTGTAGACCACCCTAACGAAGCTCTTTGATCACAGTGACAACATACTACAAAGGACTGATTATTGACTGTCTTCATTAAGTAACAATGGTTTGACCGTGCAGTTACCACTTCACTTGCAATATCACACTCACGTTCCTCGATGTTTGTCTGAACTGTAAACAACCCTAACGAAGCTCTTTGATCAGAGTGACAACATGCTACAAAGGTCTGTTTAGTGACTGCCTTCATTAAGTAACAATGCTTCCACCGTGCAGTTACCGTTTCACTTGAAGTATCACACTCACGTTCCTCGATGTTTGTCTGAACTGAAAACCAACCTAATGAAGTTCTTTGATCACAGTGACAACATACTACAAAAGTCTGTTTATTGACAGCCTTCATTAAGTAACAATGCTTTGACAATGCAGTTACAATTTCACTTGCAGTATCACACTTACATCCCTCGATGTTTGTCTGAACTTCAGACCACCCTAACGAAGCTCTTTGATCACAGTGGCAACATACTACAAAGGTCTGTTTACTGACTGCCTTCATTAAGTAATAATGCTTCGACCGTGCAGTTAATGTTTCACTTGCAGTATCACACTCTCGTTCCTTGATGTTTGTCTGAACTGTAAACCACCCTAACGAAGTTCTTTGATCACAGTGACAACATACTACAAAGGTCTGTTTACTGACTGCCTTCATTAAGTAACAATGCTTCGACTGTGCAGTTACCGTTTCACTTGCAGTATCACACTAACGTTCCTCGATGTTTGTCTGAACTGTAGACCACCCTAACGAAGCTCTTTGATCACAGTGACAACATACTACAAAGGACTGATTATTGACTGTCTTCATTAAGTAACAATGGTTTGACCGTGCAGTTACCACTTCACTTGCAATATCACACTCACGTTCCTTGATGTTTGTCTGAACTGTAAACCACACTAACGAAGTTCTTTGATCACAGTGACAACATACTACAAAGGTCTGTTTAGTAACTGCCTTCATTAAGTAACAATGCTTCGACCGTGCAGTTACCGTTTCACTTGCAGTATCACACTAACGTTCCTCGATGTTTGTCTGAACTGTAGACCACCCTAACGAAGCTCTTTGATCACAGTGAAAACATACTACAAAATGCCTGATTATTGACCGCCTTCATTAAGTATCAATGCTTCGACCGTGCAGTTACTTTTTCACTTGCAGTATCACGCTCACGTTCCTTGATATTTGTCTGAACTGTAAACCACCCTAACAAAGCTCTTTGATCACAGTGACAACATACTTCAAAGGTCTGTTTATTGACTGCCTTCATTAAGTATCAATGCTTCAACCGTTTAGTTACCTTTCACTTGAAGTATCACACTCACGATATTTGTCTGAACTGTAAACTAACCTTACGAAGTTCTTTGATTACAGGGACAACATACTACAAAGGTCTGTTTATGGACTGCCTTTGTTAAGTAACAATGCTTCGACCGAGCAGTTACCGCTTCACTTGCAGTATCACACTCACGTTCCTCGATGTTTGTCTGAACTGTAAACCAACCTAACGAAGTTCTTTGATCACAGGGACAACATACTACAAAGGTCTGTTTATTGACTGCCTTCATTAAGTATCAATGCTTTGACCGAACAGTTACCGTTTCACTTGCAGTATCACACTCACGTTCCTTGATGTTTGTCTGAACTGTAAACCACCCTAAGGAAGTTGTTTGATCACAGTGACAACATACTCCAAAGGTCTGTTTATTGACTGCCTTCATTAAGTAACAATGCTTCGACCGTCCAGTTATCGTTTCACTTGCAGTATCACACTCACGTTCCTCGATGTTTGTCTGAACTGTAGACCACCCTAACGAAGCTCTTTGATCACAGTGACAACATACTACAAAGGACTGATTATTGACTGTCTTCATTAAGTAACAATGGTTTGACCGTGCAGTTACCACTTCACTTGCAATATCACACTCACGTTCCTCGATGTTTGTCTAAACTGTAAACCACACTAACGAAGTTCTTTGATCACAGTGACAACATACTACAAAGGTCTGTTTACTGACTGCCTTCATTAAGTAACAATGCTTCGACCGTGCAGTTACCGTTTCACTTGAAGTATCACACTCACGTTCCTTGATGTTTGTCTCAATTGTAGACCACCCTAACGAAGCTCTTTGATCACAGTGACAACATACTACAAAGGTTTGTTTATTGACAGCCTTCATTAAGTAACAATGCTTCGACCGTGCAGTTACCGTTTCATTTGCAGTATCACACTTACATCCCTCGATGTTTGTCTCAACTGTAGACCACCCTAACGAAGCTCTTTGATCACAGTGACAACATACTACAAAATGCCTGATTATTGACTGCCTTCATTAAGTATCAATGCATCGACTGTGCAGTTACCGTTTCACTTGCAGTATTACACTTACGTTCCTCAATGTTTGTCTCAACTGTAGACCACCCTAACGAGGCTCTTTGATCACAGTGACAACATACTACAAAGGTCTGTTTATTGACTGCCTTCATTAAGTAACAATGCTTCGACCGTCCACTTACCGCTTCACTTGCAGTATCACATTCACGTTCCTTGATGTTTGTCTGGACTGTAGACCACCCTAATGAAGCTTTTTGATGGCAGTGACAACATACTAGAAAGGCTTGAGTATTGGCAAGCTTTATTAACTAACAAGAATTTGACTGTGCAACTAACGCTTCTTTTCTAGTATCACACTTACGTTCCTCGATGTATGTCTGAACTGAAGACTGCCCTTTGAAGTTCTATGAGCAACGTGACAACAAAGTCTTTGAGTAGTCTACAAAGGCCTGAGTATTGACTGGCTTCATTAACTGACAAGATTTTGAACGTGCAATTACCACTACTCTTTCAGTAATCCGTATGTGGTCGTTAATTTTTAAAAATAAATGTTATTGTGAATATGAGCATGATGTTTGAACATTTGTTTTGTTATAAAGGTAACTGAGTAATAATTTAATAATTACTTTAAGAGTAATTATACATTTTGTTATGTGAATATATTATAGAATAGAACATAGATAGAAGAAAAATACGAAGACGGTTAGGTGGATTAATTGCGAGTCATGTAGGGCTTTCAAAATATTTGTGTTTACCAGGACATGCCAAAACATTGGATTGACATCCCCCCGTCAATCGTTAAATATTGTAATACGGTGATCAAAATAAAAGTTTTTTCATTACACTAACCACTTTGAGGATTATTACACATTAAAAGATTAATAATACTATATTTCACAAATGTCATATTATGTTAAATGTTTATTTTAAATGTGCAATAAACACTAGTGCATATTTTAGTATTAATACAGAAGATATTATTAATATATATTCAACTCTATGAAACTGGAAGTAAGTTTGGTTTGTACTGAATGGCATTTTAGAATCCTTGCAAATGATTTAAAATTTTGAAGTACAATATTTTGATCGTCAACTATTTCTAATAACATACAAACTCACAATAACCTATACATATTTAGCTGTTGTTATTTATTACATGTATTTATGATAGATCATAAACATGTGTCAATCTTTACTGTGTACATTAATTTTTGTTGTAATCTCAAATAAAATTAAACACAATAAAACAACCTAAAATGTAGGAATTCAACTAAATATAATGAATTTGTAGTATAACTATACTATAATATGAAATAATAATTGTATTATTTGTAGTTATATTTTTGAATTGAAGAAATTAACAAAAAAAGGAAAAACACAGTATTTTGTCATTGGTACCTTAACGTACACAGTAAATAATAAAATTGTATTCGTTCTAGAAAACAATGGAAATATAAATTATTATTCAAATAAGAAAATTGAAATTAAAAGAGTAATATTTATACAATTACCAATAATTAGGCATTTTCAGAACACACCACTATCACTTTTTAATGTTCTATGTAATTGTAATTATGACGGTTTGAATGTTGAAAAAAACATCAAGATATTATTTTTACGAAATATAAAATATTTTAGTTACATAATTTAATCTTAGGAAACATTCCGTTGAATCTCAGGAATAAAAGGATATATTTAGTTCCTAATACAAATAATAAATGGTAAAATTAACAACCGTTAAGAAATGTAGTTTTTATGGATCTGATGTATTTAGTTAAAGGTTGAAAACTGCACTAAAGCTTTCTGATACAAACGTGCTGCAATATTTAGTAGTTTATTGAATTATATGAATTTGATAAAACATATGTACAATTTTAAAAAATCAAAAGGACGTAATGATGGCGTGCGATATAAAATAAATAAATTGTTCTATTTAAATCTACATCGTTAACCCTTTAATTAAATAATCTTTAGATTTTATGTAGTAATAATAATAATAACTAGTATTCATTTATTACAATTTATATAACTAACAATATTTTCCTCCTTTTGAATAAAGTTAATGATACTAGATGTTTTTATTAATTAGAACTATGGCATTATGCAATAGACATAAGATATTTTGGATAGATCACAAACTGACAATATTCTTCGGAGATGTGTGAAAATATGCACATACAGTAACACTTCTTAGAAGTAATAAGTGTAAGAAAATACCTACATACAGCTTTGAATATGTGCAATTTTATGAATACTAAGACATTCATTGTGAATATATTGCAACTAAAGCCCACTTAAATGGGCTCCAGAGAGATAGGTAATTAAATGAGCTTTTAGCCTCAACTCCACTCTCCATAAATTACACCAAGACGCTAGACTGAACATTGCTTGGGTAAATGCCGTTTCACTAAAATATTGCTCTGCAGAACTATTTTATTTCTGCAACAGCACCACCCTTCCTCCCCATACATTTAAACCACGTTCTATAAACATATTGTTATTTTTAAAGCTTCATACTTCATATTTCATAGTACATATTTATAGTATAAGTACTTACCTTATGTATTATAAGATTAATTATTATAATAACTTATAAAATTCTGATAAATGTTAAAATAAATCTATGGTGTATTAGAAATGTTGATTGCTTATTGGATGTTTTAGATAATGTAATGTAACAGGGTGACAACAAATTAAGGAACATTATTTTTTCATAGATAATTTGATAATTAAACTTTATACTAATTGTATTCCATAAAGTATTGATCAGACAAATTTACTTAAAACTGTAGCAGAGAAATAATGTTGATAAATTAGTTACTTTGACATTCAAATGAACGGTAATCTGGAAAGGATAAAACTTTCAAAGTCCGGTTTGCGGCAATTAATTTCTCTTAAATAGACCTTTCATGTGATACCAAACTCGACCCAGGCTTACGTTGAAGATATTTGTTCAACTCATCGTGGGCAATCCCCTGAAGAGATGAAATGTCACTTATGGTGTAAAAAATGTTTTCTTTGTAATCACTTTCACAAGTGAAGTCATACAAACGTTATGAAAAAGTTTCCATATTTTTCCTTCCTGTATAAGATCTGTGGTCATTTAAATTAAACCAAAATTGTTAATTGGTTATATTTGCATATTTTGGACATTTAGAAATGTTATAAACTTAATTTTACTGGTCATAAGTTTAATCTACCACAACAGTTGTTTAGTTGTTTTGTAAAAACGTGTCTGCTAAGAGTGCAAAATAACATTAAACAATATTTATAGTTCTTATTGACATTGTAGAACCAGAAATACTCCTAGTTTTATGTAGTACGAACTCTGATGGTGTAAGCCTTTCTAGTAATGTCTTTTAATGGGTGACACTTATTACTTTTTTAGTAATATCGCAATAATGGTAAGTTATTGTTTATTTTTATTTAATAACAATAACTTTTTTAGTTGTTTTGGACTGTATAACTGTTTGGATATAAGTTAAACTCCACACTAAAGATTTAGTATAATATATATAAACTATTAAATATTTTATACGTCAAACCCTTGGGTTGGGTTGAAGTAAGTAGGATTGAGTGTAGCCACTCGTATTTAGTGGATTAGAGGCAATGTGTATTTTTAAAAGATATTTCTCCTCTGTGTTTAATGTACAATATGACAAGCAGAAAGTCAGACAGTCAGAAAAAAACAAGTGAAAACACAGAGATGAAACCATCTAACTTTTATGAAGAAACACCATTTTATCCATCCCTAACATCTACAATAGTAGGTGACAAAATGAAAACCAAACAATTAAAATTAACGATTAATTAATGGTTCGAATGCCTTTTACAGTGGTATTGACCCAACCACCCACCCATACACGTACAGTGGTATTGACCCACCCACCCACCCATACACGTAGAGTGGTATAGACCCACCCGCCCACCCATACACGTACAGTGGTATTATGTCAATGTCAATGTCACTGTACGTGTATGGGAGGGCGGGTGGATCAATGCCACTGTACGTGTATGGGTGGGAGGGTGGGTCAATACCATTGTACGTGTATGGGCGGAAGGGTGGGTAATACCACTGTGTATGGGCGGGCGGGTGGGTGAATGCCACTGTACGTGTATGGGCGGGCAGGTGGGTCAATGCCACTGTACGTGCATGGGCCTCCCTCAAGGCACAAACCTAGGCCCAACCTTGTTCATGATTCTAATTAATGATTTAGTTAAGTATATTCTGTCGGCGAATGCTCCCCTTTTCACTGATGATTTACAAATATTCTAACACATATCTAGCATACACGACGCACGTAAGTTACAAAAAGATGTTGAAAATAAGTGGAGCCTTGAATAAAAATAAAATGCATTTTAATATTTCTAAATGATTTCTAGTTCAGAATATACGTATTATAATTATTTTATTAATGGGGTAAACATTTCAAGGGTTAATCAAATAAAGTATGTAGGGGTATTTTTGGACTCAAAATTATCTTTTAATTAACATATAGAAAAATGTGTGTGTGCTGCAAATAAGGCCTTAGGATTTATTTGTAGGCAGAGAACAAAATTTAAAAATGTAACAACTTAGATAACATTAATCAAGTCCTTGGTTAGGTCGAGATTAGAGAGTGCATCACCTTATAAATAGTGCACCATATAATATAATAATGCACCGTATAACTAGAGCTAAATCCATGTAGCTTACAAAGACAGCACGAAGAAAATACAGAAGCGACTTTTACGCTAATTATTTTTTAGACAATTTAATATTTACACCTTTTTAGTTCCTTATGATGAGTTATTGCGTCAGTTTGGGTTTGAGAGTCTAAGACTGAGGAAGCGAGTATTGGAACTCATTTTTCTGTACAAGTTGGTCCGAGGAAGGATAGACGACTCGGCTAGTCTGGGTCGTCTATCCTTCCTCGGACCAACTTGTACAGAAAAATGAGTTCCAATACTCGCTTCCTAGTTCCAATCGGCTAGTCTGGGTTCCATTTCATTCAGGTTACCAAATTGTAAAAGAAGAAATAAGCAAATTTTTTAGTTTACCCTATTGTCGAACAGTCATGCGTTCTTTCTCGGCGCTGTTGCGGATGATGAGGTCATATAACTCAATAACCAACAAAGATACAGATATTTTTAATGTGACTATCTTTGTTTCAAGGAGAACTTTCATTATTTCAACTGTATGTGTTATTTATCGTGATTATGTTGTAATTTAAACTATTTATTGAATTTGTGTTTTATATATTCAATTGCTTGTATTATTATTTTGTATACAAACATTTTTTGTTGAGGTCATGCATTTGCTAAATGGATAGCGTGATCTAATTTCCTGAATAACTTATATAATTTATTTGATTATTATATTAATTGTTGTATGATTAAGTTTTTATTTTCAAATTAATTTGGTGGTTAATAGAATTATTTAAAGAAGAATATCCACAATGGACACTTTTTCTTAGCATTACTGTTGTCATTGTAATTGGGTTTATCCTGTTATGAAGCAAGTAAATAAATAAATAATAATAATGAAAGCAACTTTAAAAATAGGTGAAGAATGTAAATTACAAACCTTAAGTTTACCTTGATGAATCGGCTATTACCAAACTTATCAACTTAACATTTAAATAGATTAGTTTTAGATATAACTGTTGTATATGTATATTTTGTAGAATGTTCAGTGTCACATTACTTTTAAAGAATGTCAAAACCTTTTAAAGAATATCCCATTATTAACTTAGTTAAGTGGACTTACTATTAGCCAGCTGATGGTATTGTTTTCCTCTGTTTACCACCCCCCTCCCTTTCATGCTTGTGGGCTCACCCAATTCCTGATTAAGCCTAGCCATTTACCTTCCTTGCAGGGTTCATTAGAGGCCAGAACAAAGTTTAGTGTAATTAGATGTTACACAAATGTTCCACATTGTTGGCTTAGAAACATCTAACAAACCAGTGTTTTTCTTGTTCAATTGTACGTTATGTCACTCTCATTTTTAAATTTCATACAAGTTTAATACTTTTTAACCAAGTTGGAAAAAACCCGAATTATAACTAGTTTTCAAAATACACTAAATTTACACCGTTATTACTTAAAAACCCGTTAATGCTCGTATATAATTTATATATTAATAAATAGTTGATATGCGTGTTTTCTATAAGTTTAATACATTTTAGAATTTTAACCTTTTGTTAAAAAAAAGTATGCTATGAAATCCATAAAACATTGTTTTCTTGGTTTCTATAGGTCATAAAACTTTCATATGTTTGAGTAAAATCAGTTATTTTTAAGTTTCTCAATTTAAAGTTATAAGAAGATAAGAACTATTATCCTCGAAAAGTTAAAATGCTATAGTTTATAAAACGTATAGAAAACATTTCTATCAACCATGTTTTAAAATATAAATGTGATTCATCAACGGGTCTTTGATATTAAAATTAATGTACAGTGAAAACTAGTTAGAATTCTTAGACTGTTTTTGTTCCAACTAGGATACAAATTATTAAAACTTGTATAACATTAAAAATCACATATGTCATGGCGTACAAACAATGTAAAACAATGTTTTTACTAGAGTTTTTTGTAAGTATCTTAGTCCCTTAGAGAACAATCTTCAAAATGTTGTATGTTTTGACTAAAGTGGGCTGATGTTTTATATGAAGGAGACATTATCTGTCACCTTTCTAACCCTCACATTTTAATTGTGATATCTAAAATATTTAGTTTTAAATTGTGAAAAAACGCAATTCCTTATACATTTATTTATAAAATATTTCTAAAATATATATCTAAAAACCCTTACCTACTATTCTGGGATCATTTTGACCCCAGAGTGTAATTATTTTTATTTTATATCCTTTGTACTGTAGGATTGTGTTATCTCTTTTCAACTATTGAGATATACATGTGGTGGTTTCTTTTTCGGTCACTCCGTATCTGGCTGGGAAGCTTCTGGTGACCCCACGATAGTAGTTAGGTTAGACTTTTCTTTTTTTTTAATTTCATCTAATTTGAAATTTTAATTATAAATAAGAAGATGTAAATTGTGTCCCAGAGGAAATGACAGAAAACATTCAACGGTGTACGTTATTTGCAAAAAGGAAGTGTGCAAAGCCCATAGCAAAGTGAGTGTTACGTGTGAAGAGTGCGAATAAGGCAAATTGGACAGTAAGAAGTAACCAATACTAGAAGAGGTATTTTTTTACTTTAACATTTATGAAGTAAAGTACAATAATGCCTTATAATATATGTCTTGTTGTAAAATATAATATAATAGGTTTGATTTTAGGACTTCACTAAGAGTAAACATTTCTTTTTATAAAGTGTGTTTTTCAAGAAAATTAATTTGTAACATTAAAGAAAATTTTAAATAAAAACTTTTTAACTTAACAAATTAAATAAAAAAATGGTTATATTTACAATAAGACAAGATGGAGAAGAGGTTATTATCATATAAATTATTTAAACAATATTTTTGAGATTATTTTTAAATTGGGGTCGGTTTTGACCCCACGATAGTACTTATGTTAGTCAAAATATGCATAGTAGTTAAGGGATAATGATACAAGGGTAATTCTTTGACCAGAATGTTTGTAATTGAGTACTTTATCAGAATAAATGTCCTAAAAGTTATCTTATAATTTTTAAACATTTATATATTGTCAATAAAAATTTTATATGTTTAAAAAAAAATTTTTTTTTGTTGTTGTTACAGCTCGTAAAAAATAATTATTTTACCCATGAGAAACTGTTTTATTGAGGTATAAACTTAATCACCTACAAACATATAAAAATTTATAACAACCGGATTGAAATATAACATGAACTATTTTGTTACTACTGTCAGATTCGTCCGTTACGTCTCTGTCTTTCAGTTACTTTCAGTTCTTTTCATTGAAGTTATATTCCAACAGCTGGCTCCAGACGTTAAAAAAAGCATTCTCGAACGTCTGCATGTCATTCAAAAAACGTACAAGTTATCGTAAGTGGTAAATTGGATGTTACATGTAACAAAATTCGAATGACGGGTTATCATCATTCAGTCCTCAACGTGAATTTAAGTAATGACCATATTTCGTCATTTCGGTCCTCAAGGGAAAAATCGTAAATGACGAAATATAGTCATTTGGTCCCCAAAGGGCTAAGTTAGAAACCATTCTCAATTAGGTACAGCATATTTAAAAGAATCACTATATAATCAATAAAACTATATCAATAGCTGCATATGAATCATATATACTACATAAATACACATTATCATGAGATACATATTTTATTTTCGATAAAACTGAATTAATAAATTTTAATTTTTAAATTCATTTCTATGTTATGGCAATGTAGTAGGAAATTACAACATCGTATAAGGTAGCCAGCCATATATGATTGTTATTGGTTGTTAAAAGAGTGACATCGTATCAAAAATACAGTTGTTATGATAGTTAAACATTATTAATAGTTAAAATAATAAATAATGCCCCAGTAGTTTGATTTATGGCCTTTTCATTATACTTGCTATTTTACACTCCAGTAAACCGATACGCATTTTCAAAATTGCATAGAAAAGTCTATTTGTCCTTGAATATTTAAATAGGAATCAAATGGAAGTTCCATTAGGTAAAAACATTGTCTTTCATTATTCAGTAGCTTCTAAAGTTTACGTTAGTAAAAGGGTCGTATGCAAATTTGCACCAGTAAAATATTCAATGATTTTATTGTGATTTTTTTAAAGTTACTGTCTAATTTTGATAAATGTTACGTAAGTATATTCATCTATAATATTTTGGTATCTGTGCAAATAAAAGTATACATAAATAATTATTTTTTTATTTTAATCTTTCTACTTGATAAAAATGGTTAGTTTTTGTCACATTTCGGAACTATAAATTATTTCCCCGAATAAGATTTTCTACAAGGGTAGTCAAAGATAAATAATAATAGGGTTAAAATTCAACATCCTTGTGTTGGGGGGGGGGGGGTTAGTTGGCCTTTAATGTTGTTATTCTATATTAGGATATCAACTAGCTCATGACTTTGTTCAGATATGACATGAAGGGAATATATTACGAATAGTTGTCCAGTTGTAATTATTGCTATCATTTTTTACCTGTAACTATTAATACCATAAACACTGGTAAACTAAAGAAACCCATGCAGTAAAATTCCCATAAACGTAATTGGCTGTTCAAGAGGTCAGAAAGCCATAAAACATGGGGAGAAGTTAACCGACAGACATTCTGTACTTATTGTGTGGTAGGATAGCAATTAGAAACCGTTTTAATAATAGGGGCTAACAAGAAGGTTGTCAGTTGTTTCTGTGTCAACTTGATAACTTAGTAGTATTTGTTCTAGTTTGTAATTTTCTAATAATGTAATACAATACTACATTTTTGAAATGCTTCAATGAGTTTAAATTAACAAATTAACTGTAAAATTAATTGAGTACTGACACTTCATATGAATTCACAAAACAAAAATTTTGCAACAGATTCTATAAATGTTGCGTCATATTATTATAGTAATACAAAAAAATGGTTTGCCAATATTTCATGTGTTTGTTAAATACAATTTGTTAGGTACTAGAATAGCTATTTTGACTGGACATTTTTAATGTTGACTAATTTGGACTGTATAATAAGTTAAAAGGAGTACGGTACCTTTACCAAAAACACTGCTGAGCTGTGAAGTGGAGTCGGAGATGCTGAGGGCCCTCAACATGATGTTCTGCGCTGGCTAGGAGATGTTGATATTCGACCGTAGCACAATATACATAAACAACAAGAAGAAAACAATAAATTTGGAACAAAAGGGGATAAAAAGATCACAATGGACATTTTGAAAGTTAGTCGGAGTCTGAACGAGAGTCAGTTCGAGCACATGCAGAGTTCATGTTTTTTCGAGGAAGAAGCTTAAAAGACAGACTGATAGCGAGATATCATAGCCAAAACACCCCATCTGGCGTGACATTGCTCAGCTACAAATTATAATACTTGTTATCGCTACTAGATAGCGTAGTAGGCCTATGTACATTGTTACAGACTAAACGAATTAAATATGTCTTTTTATTTAAACATAATACAATTATTTATAAATTTAGTAGTCTTTTGTGTTTAGTTTAACAATTTAACTGTATGAGAAATGCATACGTACGGGTTTCTATGATTTTTACTTATTAAATACAATATTAATAGGTCCTTCAATACTATGAAAAATTAAATGTTTTAAATCAATAATATGCAATTTTAAGAATAGTTTAAGAAGTTCTATTACATGTGCAAACAAATTTAAATATTTACATTTAAATAAAAAAGCGTGTCAATGTTAGTGTATCAGTTATCATAAGAGTGACAGTAGTCATCCCTCTATTTTTCCTAAGCATGCTTCATTTTCAGTCACATTGAAGGCGGGGGGGGGGGTGAAAAGGTCAAGCCCGTGTCATCACAGAGACACCTCGGGCATTTAGTTAATAACCACATCCTTTAGTCTTCTACCCCACTTTGGAGAAAACAGCTTTGTTCAAGAGTCACTTCACTCACAACAACCTGCTAACGTTCATGAGAACCACTAGTATTCAGTAACAGGTTTTTGTATAATTTAATAATGCGAAAAAACGTTTCTTTGGAGGAATATAAAATGAAGAAACTTATTAAAAATAATTTTAAGCTAGTAGGTTTTACAAAACAACATAATAGAATAAAAACTTTAATTTTACATCACACAGAAGATAGATTTAACTTCCTTTGCTACTTTTTGTATATCTAATTATCATTTTGTCCAATGTCCAGTTAGTTTTGGAGCTCGAGTGTAATTCCATGTAATTGT
Organism: Stictocephala bisonia; assembly: GCA_035578905.1. Classification (NCBI taxonomy): domain Eukaryota; kingdom Metazoa; phylum Arthropoda; class Insecta; order Hemiptera; family Membracidae; genus Stictocephala; species Stictocephala bisonia. The sequence goes on from JAQJVL010000835.1 coordinate 144,611, forward strand.
AATTAGTTTAAAACCATCAGTAGTGCCATATTATATCTCACTAATCTAATTACTAGTAACAATTAGTATTCTTATTACATACGAAATCCTTGTGTAAGTACCGTAACTAAATCAAGAATATCGACTTAGGTGATTTTATATATTTATTTTATAATTTATATATTGTTAGTAATAATTCCTACGAGATCATTTAGATTTTTGCGCGTATAAATTTTATACAAATGTAATGAATGTAAGTTAGTGAATGTAATAATGATTGTTTACAAACTGAGGTTGTTTAATTCTTAGCAAGTGTCATAAAATGCATAGCCCAATGACAAACGACCTGTCAGTGTTAATAATTTGTTTATCTTTAGTTTAGCTTATGAATTTGAACCTTAACCATATTCGCTATCAATAAATTATATTATTTCATTTTTTCTGAATGTACTTTTCAAATATGACAGCCCGATTGGGATAAAAATTACTATTTATAATCATATTGTTTTTACATTTTCCATGAGAAAATTTAGAAGTATTTTTAAAGAATATACGATCATTCTTGGTATTTTTTTTTGTTTTACTTTCTTGCCTATATACTTCAACAATACATCATAACAAATAGATGTTAAGTTAATTTTTATCAATAAACATACTACTTCAAATTCAAATCTCAATTTTTATTTAATACAAACATGATTGTTATTAACGTTTAAGAAAAATACAGTTTTAAAAATATAAAACAGACACATAGAAAGTAACAAACAAAACTTGTTTGAATATTATGTTTAATCTTTGTTTATAAAATATATTTTTCTTGTTGAAAAATAAATATCTATTTTTTACATCTAACATTAAACTAAATTATAAAAATAATGTTAAAATTAATTGATTATGCTGATTTTCTGTATTTTATTAATCCAGCCAGGTATTTGATGAACATTTATTTCCATGTATACATTATATCGTAATAACATACAACACACTGAAGTGTTAAATATTTAAGGAGGGAGTAATAATAAATTGTTTTTTTTGCCGTACCCAAAATTAGTTATATTAAAGTGTGCTGATTTTGTATACTATAATTGATATACATACATTAGAAATTGTTATTGAACGTAGATTACACCATATAGCATTTACTATTTGATCGTATTGGTTAGTGCCAAATTGGGGTTTATGATCTGATATACTGCTTTTCATTAAAATGAGTTATAACACCTTTTCAATGAACTCTATGTATTGGATTAAAAACACATCGCAAGGGGTGAATACATAATTGCTGATAGCGTTGCCATTGCAGACCGTCTAACTTTTTTTCAGACCAAACAACAAATAAATAATGATGGACCTAGTCATGCAAGTCATGTGTCCTATTTACATATTAACACGCTCTAATACCTAATTATATACTAAATATAAATATATATTATCATTACTTGAATTAATTTATGACAGTAAACTACGATATATTGGTAATTATTTTAGGAGGTTCTCTATCAATATTCAAAGATCTACAACTAATTTTGTCTTTATAAATTTTTTTCTTGTTATAGACTTTACTTGTACAGAAGAAAGGTATATACAATTTCATGCATAGGGAATCGCCATAATGTTTACTGATTATATAAATAATGTTCTAAATAAAGCTCAGTTTAATAAAAATCTAAATATGGAAATCTCCAACACACGAGCTTATATGAAAATGAGAAAATCTAAGAATTGCATAAAACAAAGGAAGTGCAGAATATTTTTCAGCACAGGTTCTATGGGTAAATACAGTTTTTGTTATCTTATACTTCGTTAGTTCTCATAAATTAGATTTTGTAATAAAGGAGAAGTAAATATGACTTTTGTAAAAAAAGCCTCTTCAGTAAAACCATATTTTATTTTTGCTAGTATCTTTCCGATCAATATACCGAATATAGGTATTTTTACAGTGTAAAATAGCGTTTACCTGACGTTTCTTTATATACGATTACTACCATTATAAAAATAGAGTATTATTTGTTCCATATAGAATTTTAAAGAAGTGAGTTATTTTTTGGAAATGATAAAAAATGTCTATGTGTTATAATCCAAAATATTTTGTTATACACTTAAATGAACAAGAAGGTGTTTCAAAGAAAAGTGTTTATAGATTAGTATTACAAAGTTAAAGAATTTGTGTCTATGTAAAACAAAAAAAAACTATTAGCATGTTATCATGAATATTCCAGACAAGTTAAATTAGAAAAAAATATAACCACGACATAAAAAAAACACTCACTCCATGAGGACAAATCAGTTTATTGTAATAATTGTAAAATACAGAAAATCCGTATAATGTGAAAGTAAATGAAAATAAATATGTAAATAGTTCTTTCCGTATTACAAATAAAAATAATAAATCAATGTTGAATAATGTTATCAACCCTCATTCGAAGGGATTCAAATAAATCTTCTCTTTAGTGGCTTGTATTATTCCAAGGGGAGAAGGTCGCCAAAAACCTTAAAAATACAAGTTTTTGTTTTTTTACATATAAATATTCCTTGTTTTCTCCTGAAAACAATGATATATACCACTATTTACATATATTAAAGACAGATTATATATATATATATATATTTTTTTTTTGTAAAGTCCTACATTGAATTTGACTGAGGTAGAACAGAGCGATTCTACACAGTGTTTTGTTACAGTATACTGTAACATTGTTATAAATCACATATAACAGCTGGGGAAGATTATGTACATAAAAGCTCACTGCCAGTAGCAGTAATGCTCCACATAAAACAAATATTTAGGGACCTATCTAAAGATGAACTGTTACAAAAATGTCTTCATGGAAGGACACAAAATCCTAACGAAAGTCTAAATCATGTAATATGGTCAAGAATCCCAAAAAGGGTGTTTGTAGGCTACAATACACTGAAATGTGGAGTATTAGATACAGTTATATCATTTAATGATGGTGCAATTGCCAAATTACAAGTTTTTAAGAAAATGGGTATAGAAGCAGGAAAAAAACACTTACAAAGGACTGCGTAAAATTGATGTCATCCGGCTAAAAAAAGCTGAAAAAGCTTCCCAAGAAGTCACCAATGAAGCCAGAGTAAAGAAAAGACAAGTAAAAAGGAAAAAATAAGACCAGGATCAAGAGGCAGAGCCTCAATATGGTGCTGGAGATTTTTAAAAGTAAGTTTGATGTTATTGTTTTTCTTTCGGAGGGATTTTCCAAAACTTCTTATTGTGAGTGTTTATGTACCTGTATTTCAAGTTTGGAGTAAGATGAAGACTTAAAATTTTTTTGTGGACGTTTATTATATGTATGGAAACCTGTGTACCCAAAATAAATAAATTTGGTTAACAGAAAATAATTTAAAAAAATATTGTATACTATTATAAGTTAACTTTTTTTAAAAAATATTTATTTATTTTTTATTTTTTTATTTTTTTGTATTTTGTTTTGAAAGTAAACCCGACGTTACTTCTATGTGTCCTTAGCAAGTATAAAAAGAATCATCCCAATAGGCCTAGTAGTTTTTGGTCAGCAGGTACATGAATAGTGTATTGTTTCCCATTTAAACGCATGTTAAACCGTGTAGAGGCCTTCTCCCCTTGAGAAGGAAAATATTTAATATTTCACTTGTTTTAAATTCAGTATTAATTTTTCAGTTTTATATTTAAAAAGTACTGCTTTAAAGTCTCTTTCAGCTTTGAAAATAGTTATTACCTCGGAGTGGATAATTAGATTTAATGACACAAATTTATTTAACATGTTATGTGTATTATAAATATTCTGGAGGTGTACATTTTAATGTAGTAAATAATTATGCGTCAAAATATATTTAAATTATTGAAAATGTTTACCTAAACAAACTACGTACATACATTTTTAAAAACAAATCATTTATTATAAGTAGCTACCAAATTTATAAATTACGTTTACTTTAGAAATAAACAAAATACATTTTAGGTCGATGTTTAGCTTACTTGGACACACCACAGAGGTAAAAACTGAGGAAATGAACAGGCCTGGTGTCACTACTGTGCGGGCGTTGAGGGGTTTGTCTGGACTAATGCCACCAAGTGAAACACATTTACCATTGCAGCCCTGTTTAGTAACTTCATGATCCTTGAAGTCAATATAAGGCATTTATTAATTTCATTAAGAAATATGTATTAAGAATAGTAACCTTTACTAGAAAATAAGGTAGCTGGATGAATCATCAATTAGATTTAAACTTAATGGAAAACCTCATTTATGTCGATAATTATATTTCTTTAAATGCAGACTTTAAAATTACTATAGTTAAATGTTGCTAAATATGTTGCTAATATAAACCACTCCTCTTTGTATTTAATAACTATCTAAATTTAGCACCAATGAATAATAATAATCTGCTTGATGCTATTGATCCGTCGTAATAACGTTACTGCACAGTGTACTATGTAAAACAACATGTTCAAATAACATTTATTATGTACTACAACGAAAGTATATAAAATAAATCAATATAGTTACAGAACTGAAAAGCCGCACGTCTTAAAATAGTTATTTCTTTTAATAATAATAATATCTTTATTCCTATAATGAACAATTAAAGTTATGTTTAGACATGCTTATTTAGGAATTATCTACTCACCACAATAACTGCAAGCAGTTACTAGAAAATTAAATGTGCATAAAAACATTACTGACTTATTATTAACATTTATCTAGTTTACTATTAGATTTACTCTTGTGGCCTACAATATACAAAATAATGCAGCCAAAAATTACATTTTATTTATCAACTGTAATAAAAAAACTTGACAATCTTTAGCGAAAAATTTAATTTACATCTTACTAACCTACTATACAATGGACGGAAAATTGACCAAAATTACTTGCTTTATACAGTTAAAAAATGCTTGCTTTGATAAGTTTATGTTTTTTAGTTGTGGTAGCTAATTTTCATAATTATACATCATGATGTTAATTTATAATTTACTGTCATTACATATTGTGTAAACGTTATCTACATTTTTCAATTTGCCATTAGTTTTCAAAAAGTGTAAAAAATCTAATTTTAAATTTAAATCGTCTCATTTTGTAATCCTACACACAAGATTTCTCGGTTAGCGACTTGCTGAGTCATAGTTATCCAACCAAAGAATATTTCTCTGTCAGAATCTGTAATACCACGTAACATATGAAACATTCCTTCACACAACTAGGATTGATTCAAGAATGTATGGGATGGCATTGTTTTGAACATGTTTTCGATTCTTTACAGCATGGAACTGGACATATAGAAACCAATAAAATAATGATTTAACTTTATTATAACAACTTTACTTTTTGTTTAACGTTTTTCAGGTTCTTTACAGCATGGAACAGAACATGTAGAAACCAACAAAGTAACGATTTAACTTTATTATAACAATTTTACTTTTTGTTGAACGTTTTTCAGGTTCTTCACAGCATGGAACAGAACATGTAGAAACCAACAAAATAACGATTTAACTTTATTATAACAATTTTACTTTTTGTTGAACTTTTTCAGGTTCTTCACAGCATGGAACAGAACATGTAGAAACCAACAAAGTAACGATTTAACTTTATTATAACAATTTTACTTTTTGTTGAACTTTTTCAGGTTCTTCACAGCTTGGAACAGAACATGTAGAAACCAACGAAGTAACGATTTAACTTTATTATAACAACTTCACTTTTTGCTGAACATTTTTCAGGTTCTTCACGGCATGGAACAGAACATGTAGAAACCAACAAAGTAACGATTTAACTTTATTATAACAACTTTACTTTGTGTTGAACAAGAATAATTGTATTAATATACATGCCATATTACTTTTAAACCAGCATTACTGTGGGCCCTACATAATTGGTTTTGTTGATGTAAGGTATTTTGCCTCCGGAAAAAATTCGAAATAATTCTTGCTGTAGCAAAACGAAATTACAGTACTTATGTTCTTTGGGTTAAATGACGCTTATTTTTTAAGTTTATGTTTTTTAGTTATGGTAGTAAATTTTCACAACCTATCATAAGGGAAAATATCGTTATCTTATAAATTAAAATAAATCGCTTGACGTAACAATTTACTTCAACATCTTTTAGGAAAATCTAACTTACCACTTACCAAATTAGGGTATTTCATACATTTGTTTTGTTATATTAAATAACAAATCCTCGTTAAAAGGTAAATATATCTTGCTGTTATAAAGTACACTATCATTAACATTATAAAACTCATAGGGCCTAATAAACTGTTGTATACATTAAAGTCGTAGCCACATCAGAGGTCACAGCGTGTTTGATAAAAAAATTAAGTTAGTTCAAAAGGAATTTAAACAGTTTGAAACTTTAATATTTCAGTTTTGATAAGTGTTTTGAATTAATACAGGAACAGAAAAGTAACAATTTCACTATCCTATATAAACCTGGCTACAAAATATTTTGCATTTTACAAGTTCTAATGATGATTTATAGCAATCATTTATCATAATTAAACCTTTTGAGGTTAGATTTCCAACAAAATATCTCAAGTAATATATTCTGTAATTTTATTTGTTTATATTTAATAATTTTCACCAAATCCCAATGGGACGTGTCCCATAAGCAGACTTTAAAAGAAAAACAAATGGAATAATGGTTTTCTAAGCCAAAAAGTTGAATCACGTTTTCGTTTTTATCTTTTATATTCGTTGTGGGAATGTTTAACACTCTAAAAACAGGTTTCAACTCCATATCTCATGATGATAGAATAATATATTATCAAAAATGCATTTAATATAACAAACTGCAAATTCAACTAGAAAATTCGTTTCAACTAAACCTGTAAACAAATTCGTTTAAACTCGTTCGTACTATAGAGGGTACATATGAAAATTCAACAACAGTCAAGGAGTCCCCAAGGGGCCTGTATAACACTGCTAATACAGATGATTCATAGCTGCTACGATTAAAGTCCTATCATTGTCTGTTAGAAATTGTCTTCATTTTGCATTACTAAACTTTTTTCCTCCTAAATGCAACGCTAACTACTAAGACAGTATTTAAGGTCTGTTCCATTCTGTGAATTAATTAAATTAATCAGTGTTTGACTGCCTAAAAAAAATTTAAAAGCTTAAGTACTTTAGTGAAAACAAAAAATAAAATACCACATGGATTGTTACAACATTATTCATTATCAGTAAGACGCAGATCGTCAATACATGGGTGAATATGGAGGCGAATAAGTCTGATGAGTGTAGATGAATGAGTGTAGTCAATGTTACTAACTAAGGTTGACTGTTTCTCAGAAAGAGCTACTTATTAAAGCCAAATAGCCAGGGCAGCTAAGGGGCCTACAGATTTAGTGGAATCCGAACCACGTAGTATTTGTCTGATTTTCAGCTAACTTATAAGCTTTACTCTCAGTTCCCTTTCCTATACAACATCTGAACATTGAATACCACCCAACGTAGACACCCAATACTTCTTTAGTAGTGTCCATGTCGATGGCAACCATTGAGCGGGTGTTGTGTTGGTATTAAGTGGATCGAGCATAGAACCTACCGTCTACAATCTCCTTAACATTTTGTCCCCGAGTAGCTGGATTACAGCAATACTCTACCAGTGCCGACACAATTCTTTCTAACATTAAAAATAACTATACTATTTTGCAAAGAATATAGGTTAGGTTAGGTTAGGTTGGAGTAGCTCAAGTTAGTAGTTAGTTACCTTGTATTTCACTATATCCTTTTAACTTATTTCGTATACATAACATTTTTCAATAACCTTTGAAAATAAAATTTAGTTTTACTAATACGTATTTTGAAATATGTACACCTTAGTAGAGAAGCAACACATGTTCTTCAAAGCCGCTACTAAAATATACCCACCGAAAGACTAGGTAACTTTAGATTACATTAATATAACCAAAGTCAGCCTAACAAAACCCGAGACTGCTTTTAGGCCTACTTCGGACTACCTAATTTAAAAACTTACCTAATTTAACCTGAGCTAATTTAACTTACTTAACTTAATCCAACATAATTCAAGCAGACTTAACCTAACATACTCAGACCCAGCCCAACCCAACCTAACTAAAAAGTAACTTAACCTAACCTAACCTAACATAACCTTACTTTAAATACTTGAACTAATATACTTGTCGATAACATCAGTTATTTTCCGTGGGTAAAATTGAAATCATATTCGTATTTAGGAGATAAAACAACAAGAAATAATATTAATGCAATCGACATGCTTTGAGTGTAAATGTACAAAATTTTAATTAAAAAAATATAGGTTTTTTCTGTATAAATTGATATTGATTAAAATCCTTGGGGGAGTTAATGGTGCCAATTTAACAAATCATGAATATCGGGATTGACCTCTGATTGATTTATATTTAACCAAAACCTAATCGGGTCTTTATGGAATAGAACGAAGAATCATTGAAATATATATTCTTAAGCATACAACAATAATTATATATTAATTATGACAAGTTTATCAAAAGCAAATTGTTAATAGCCTAGGTCAATAAATCTAGTATGCATAAAATATGCAAAATAAACCATATATATATCAGCATAGTTAATATAACCATTACATATATATTTTATCAAAATAATTACATGAAATCATTAAAATCTACTGACATTTACAATGTTTTGTACATTCATCAAACAAACTCTATAGTTTGGCCAGTTTTTTGTAAGAACGTACACAAACTTGAACTAAAAGTATTATTTGAACTATTCTTAGATTGCTTCTAATACGTCTGCTTCATTGTGAAAATACGTAAGTTTGCACTAGATATATAATTTAATAATTTCAGTATTTTGTTCTATTAACGTTCATATTAACATAAAATTAAATCTATTAATTTTATTCTGCGATAATTATTTTACTTTCAGTTGAATTCATATGCATGAAATCAAATTGTTGTACCAATATAAAGTCTGTTGTAACTGCCAATCCACATTCTTTAATAAAATCCAATCCTTTCTTTCTCCAACATCCATATAATTATCTGAATATTTTATGGAAGAAAATACAATACAACCGAAAGGTCACCGTTCAATGGCAATACAGAGGTTTTACCTGGAGATATTTGAATTCTCATTAAGTTAATACCTGATTTACGACAGTCATAGTTATTGCTTTGACATTTAAACAACTCAAGTACATAGAATCTACATCTGCTCTTTACTTTATTCACTCTAAATTTAGAGCTTAATCCACATGTTTACTAAAAACTGGTTAAACCATATTTACTATTTCAGAATCAATATCATTTAGGTAATAGATATGAAAATCAGGATCAATGTATGTTCTGTGGATAATAACATATTCAGCATACATATTCTGCTATTAATTTGTTGAATTAATTTGTGAATGAAACCAAAGTTTCAGTTATTCTATTTAAATTTGATAAAATTTAAATCTTAAGAAAATATTCCTTTATAGAGAATCACCTCTTACATACCATCAAATTCCCAACTGTTCCCTCAGGTCCTATATCATTCAGTATGAAAGTCTATCAACAAATAGGTTGAGATAACGAGTGCAGACCAGCAATATAAATGTAAATTTTTTTTTCTTTTTTTCAGCTAAAATAATATTTATAAAACTATATATGACTCATGACTATATGATTATAAGTGGATGAGAGAACTGTCAACATGGGAAGTGTATAATGTGGTATAACTGTAGTGTATATGTGCTTAAAATTGGTTAGGTTTTAAATATTTTAGATATTTGTGTTCAGGGATAACACCACATAATCTAAATACCTACATAGATATATTTAAGGGAAACAATAGTTTTATGTGTTTCCTAATTTTTGCAACTTTCCCGGCCTTAGCACTTAAAAACAAATATCAAAAACAGTTTAAGAACATTAATAATATAATTTTTACTTATTTTTATTTTATTTATTTATTTATTTTTTTTATTAATTGAATTCACTTCTCATATTCAGTAATTTAAATTATTGCTTCATGCAGCAATATATGATAACTATCTTATCCTTGTTCATAAACAGTATTAGTTATATAAAATTAAATTCCTTGACAGACTCTATCTACTGACTGGGTCATCATTTTGAGCTCAGGTTTGCACTCTTGTATTTTACAATCAAAGACCTTGAAAATGAGGTATAACTCGTTATAGGCTTTCATTTCAAATATTTAAGGCTTCCTTCATGACCCACCCCTTGGATATGAAAAAAAAGTAAAATATGTTTAAATTTTTCGTATAGGGACATGTAAGAAACTACAAAGTTCCGTTACGTTTATTAATAAATATAGTTCACACGTTTCCCCAACCCTGATATTAAATTATTTGAGTCACGGTATTTTCTGACTAGGTGGCTCAAATTATTTCAGTTATTTTCTGACTGGGTTAACATTTTGACCTCAAGTTTCCCCTGTTGTATTCTACAAACAATGACCTGTAAATGAGTAATAACTCTAGGTAGTCATTTAAATTGACTACCTTTTGAGACTTCCTTATTAAGCCATCCCCTGGCTATGGGAAAAACAAGTAAAATATTTCTAAATGTTTGGTATAGGAGCGTATAAATAACCACAAAGTTTCATTAAATATCTTATAATAGTTTTAGATATATTAAATATATTCCCGACTTTGACCCAACCCTATATATGACTTTTTAATGTAGCTGCCAAACTACCAGTCTTTTTTTAGTACAAAAACTCTGGTTGATTTTAGTACAAATGCTTAATCGATGTATAAAACAATGATAGTATCAAATTAAGAACTTTAATTCTGTTTGATTAATTAAATAACAAATTAATTAAAGTTCTGAATTCATCCTTAAATGGTAAACAAGTTAAAAAAAATACTGTGAGATCTTCTTTTGAAATAGTTTGATTACAACTACGAATAATTAATTTAGAAAATTTGTAACGATCACTTATATGCAACTTTTTACTTTTTATTTTAAAACCTCAAGTGAAGTACAAACTTAAATTACCTTCAAGTAATTAATATACAATTGAAATGAGTGAATTAGAATAACTGATCTTAGTCATTTTTTTAACAAGCTAGTATGTTGCATTTCACAGGTGAGATTATTACACCCTAATTAAAGCAATGATGTACTTGTCACCTCTCATGTCTCAACACTCCACAGTTTCTCATCTGAATATTCATTGTTGTACCAACAACAATGCTTCATTAACTACTTGAGTAAGGTGACTTCAAACAGGTAAATATTCATTGGAATACAATTTTGTAGTTAATTACGTTTGATACTAATATTTAATGAACGCAATACATTGCATAATTATGTTGTTTATTAACTAAGTTATATTTGTATTGAAAGAAATATTAATTATCTTGAAAAGTTAAACGTACAAATTTAAATAAACACGTAAACTCTTAAACAAGCCCATGCAATTTGAGTGACATTTCATATTAACATCCACAAGATATGACAGTAATTATTGTTATATTTAGACCCCTACAGTAGGTGCTCTTCATTGAACTTTATTGATTAAATTTATGTTTAATTATGATCACTTGAAACGGTTTTTAAACATTTTGAAATAATGTATCATATAGAACAGATGTTGCAGAAATGCAGTAGGATTTTTGAAAACAAAATATATAGAAATTAAATCTAATGGCTTATTTTTAAGCTAAGGTTTTATTTGACTGTCATCCTGGAATTTATATTAGTACTAATTGGTTGATTATATCTGCAGAAAATAATTGTTGTTTTAATATAGTACTATATAAATACTTTCAATATTATTTTATTTATGTTTTATTTTTATTTATTTTTTATATAAATGCTCAGCTATAATACAGTTCCTCTAGTCAGAGAAAAACAGACCAAAAACTAAGGCCTTAACGACACCTTTGGCATCATAGAAGTGGCCACAGTGAAACATGGTCACTCCGGGAATTATACTTTGTTCAATTGCTTTGTAGGCTAATATTGTATTATTGGCCCTATCTATGACCACCCTATGTAATAATTAACAGATTAGTAGTTATTAAATATCTAAAGAAAATAATTGGTAAATATTTTAAAAATAAAATACGACAAATGTAGCATTATTTTATATAAATAAATATATATTTGTATAATTAAAAAGTACTATTTGTAGTGCAGTAGTTGATAGTATACATAGCTAACTACAAAGAAACAATCCACTAACCCACCCAAAACCTTGACGGGTCAGCCGACCCAACATTCGTACGCCTTGTTAGGTATGACATTACCACCACCTCAACTAGCTCATACAAATACTGAAAAAACATTTTAACGCTTAAGGATCATATCATGTTTTGTAACATTGTTTTGTACGACATCATATATTGTAAATGCATTTTACAGAAAGTATGTATTCTTTTATATTGTTATAAATAAACGCTTTACAATGGATCCGTCTTTGAAACTTTCCAAACAGTTTATAAGGAACTTCCATTGTATAATGAGTAATATAGTATGAATATAAATTTGCATAATTCATTTCTTTATTTTTTGTTAATCAAATATTCATTCGCAAAATTGTTCTTAAAATAAAGTTAAAAAGGTCCCAAGATACCATTTTACTAATTTCCTTGTTTTCCTAAAATACAAAAGTATGGAGTAAACTTGTTACGCTCAACTCTTAAATATATTAGGCTAATGTTTTACAAGTTCTTAATTATTAGAACTCAGTTAAAAGTTCTTAATTTGTTAATACTGTAATTAGAAGAAATATAGGAGTTACTTTTATATTGTTTAGTAGCATTTAATATTTCATACAAACTGTATACAAATGTTGTTGGGGCAAATAAATTTATCCAATTTCATAGTATAATATGTAATTTACAGCTATCAACTTAACTATTATAAACGTGCTTTACATTAAAATTGTATGTGTAAAGGTTTCTGATCTAACTATCTGTCTCATTTAGATTCTTTGATCCTCATAATATACATAAATTATGACTACATATATTTGCAATTTACTTCACCGTAATATCATGCTATCATAAACTCTTACCATGTTTCATGCAATAAACAGTAATTTAGCTCGTTATTTATTCATGCTTTAAAAGCCTTACAAACACTACTTTAATCATGTTACAAATTACAGTTACGTTGATTAATTCAAATTTATTTGTTATTTTTAAAACTGATTAATTATAACTTAGTTTGGATGAAGCCTCTACGGGTTACCACTAAAATAGCTAAAACAGATAATAAATAATAACTAATATAATTCTAGAGTAGTATTTTTCCCAGAACTTACATTCTTTTGTAACAACTTGTAAGTGTTCTGCCTTTATGTGGTGACACGTGTAGACGTTACTCATTAATATGGCTGCAGAACCTGTGTACTTGTGAAAAAAGTGACGTTTTAGGGGTTTTTAAATCAATGAAATAAAAAATCTCCTAAACCAGGTTGCATTTGACAAATTTAGAGGAGGAACTTTGTTGACTTCTTGACATTAAGTAACTTATAATTTACCTGTAAATGAAAACCGTAATTTTTATCGTATAAATCTTTATATAAAATAACGTTTTTCTGCCAAGATTGGACAAAGCTAAAAGATTTTTAAATTAATACTTTTAAGCATATTAATTTACATGCTATTTAAATAATATGGGACTGATAAAATCAAAAGTAACCTCATTATCACCAAAATAGGGAAGATTGTGGAAACTTTTGTACTTTTTTTTTTATAAATATATTAAGTCAGTAAGTATTTTGAGCAAGAGCACAGAAAACAAAATAAAAACTAGTACACAAAATATATTAATTTTTGGAACATATTTTACCATATTTTGACAGTAATTTATATATTTTGCAGTATGATTGATAGACTATGACTATAAATAAATATATAAAGTCAACAACTCGTAAAAATATGCTGCTCACTCATAAGGTAAAACCCCTTTATACAGTAATATATATTATAGCAACTGAATTTAGCTAGATCAATGGTAAATACTCTTTGTTATTAAACATAAGACGCAAAGCTTGGTTACATTTTACTTTCATGACACTAAATAGAAACTATTGATCTCTTTTCAATATTTTAAAAATATAATAGACCTATAATATTGTTAAGGTTCATATATTTATCCCTGTTTTCTATTGTTATATAAATATTCCAAAGTATATAAATCCTAACAATGGGTATGTACTGGATAATTTCATAGGTAATATAATTCATAACAATATTTTACTAATACCTTGTTTGGAGTGTTTACTAGAGGAACGAAGACTAAATACATTTTACTACTATCTACGGGGTTTCCAAATTATACCAATCAAATATTTTACTAACGTTTTTCTTCTACCTAGAGAAGAATTTACTAATGTATTTCTGAATTGATGATAAAATACTTTCTACAGATGTATTACACAGTCAATAATTTACACTCTTACTCTAATAAAAAAGACATTTGTCCTTTATAATGCGTTTTCAAAAACATGTTTGATTGGACATAGATATTTTTAGGTTTTTCTAAACCAAAAATTGTTATGTTATTTTTAGCTATATTCTAATATAATTTAAATCAAAGAGATTCAATTTATAGAAAATTTGAATATATTTACTACATAAAGATTAAGTATATTGTCAAATATACCTTATGTTATTTAGCAATATATCATATATGGTTTCTAACATTATATTTTTCAGTGAAATAAGCCATTGTAAATCTCAAAAAGAGACATGGAGTAAGAAACATCTGGAATATGTGATAGTACTCTTGTCTAATATAGTTGACGGTGTATGAGACCAGGTTCTCTGTAACTGATGGGCAATTCCACCTGTCACCACTAACAGACTCCCGTGTAGTCTCAACATTACCACTGTACGTGTATGGAGGGGGGGTACTACTGTGCCTATATGGGTGGGCGGGTGGGTTAGTACTTCTGTGCCCGTATGGGTGGGCGGGTGGGTAAGCCTAAATGTGTGATATATGACGATACTCTTGTCTAATACCGTTGACAGTGTCTCGGACCAGGTTCTCTGTAACTGATGGGCAATTCCACCTTTCACCACTAACAGACTCCCGTGTAGCCTTAACATCACTCTTTCATTTACTTTAGGAGGTAAGCCTAAATGTGTGATATGTGACGGTACACTTGTCTAATACAGTTGACGGTGTCTGGACTAGGTTCTCTGTAACTGATGGGCAATTCCACCTGTCACCACTAACAGACTCCCGTATAGTCTCAACATCACTCTTACATTTACTTTAGGAGGTAAGCCTAAATGTGTGATATGTGACGGTACTCTTGTCTAATACCGTTGACAGTATCTCGGACCAGGTTCTCTGTAACTGATGGGCAATTCCACCTGTCACCACTAACAGACTCCCATGTAGTCTCAAAATCACTCTTACATTTACTTTAGGAGGTAAGCCTAAATGTGTGATATGTGACGGTACTCTTGTCTAATACCGTTGACAGTGTCTCGGACCAGGTTCTCTGTAACTGATGGGCTATTCCACCTGTCACCACTAACAGACTCTCGTGTAGTCTCTACATCACTCTTACATTTACTTTAGGTGGTAAGCCTAAATGTGTGATATGTGACGGTACTCTTGTCTAATACCGTTGACAGTGTCTCGGACCAGGTTCTCTGTAACTGATGGGCCATTCCACCTGTCACCACTAACAGACTCCCGTGTAGTCTCAACATCACTCTTACATTCTGGAGATAGAACTAAAGACTAGTGTAAGTTCTTAGGTATAGTTCTTAATGGCTTAGTATGTACTGAGTAATTTGTTACAACAAACATAAGCCTCTTTCCTCATCCTCATATACTGATTTTCTGTATATTTTTTTTAATGGCAAAAAGTTTACAAAAACGTAATATAATTCCTTTACTGTAGGTATTTTTTTAAGTTTTATCAGGTAACAAAATAGCTTGTATGCTATATTATTAATATGTATAAACTGTATACTGTATGTAAGTAGTTTACTACCTTTATTCTACCACAATTAATATAAGTAGTCTACTACAATTTATTATTTTTGTTTACTCCAGTTGTTTCATTTTTGGATTTAAATATATTTTACAATTAATACTTAATTATATATTTTGGACAATCCTTTATGACAGTGATTTGTAACAATGACGAAGGCCACCTGGACGTGTATTTGTAACAATGACGAAGGCCACCTGGACGTGTATTTGTAACAATGACGAAGGCCACCTGGACGTGTATTTTATTGGGTTGGTAATTAGTAAAACTGTGATGTTAATATATAAATAATGCGTAGGAGCTGTTATAACTATGGAATTTACTCTCTTAAAATATATAGGAATAGAAATAACATTATCATACATAGACTTTGAGAATTTATTTTATTTTATAGTTTTTCCTCTTAGTCCTTCGTTTAATTACCATCTCTTGGATGTACACTACTTAAAATACTTTTTTATAATAAAGTCAGCTAATAATAAATTATTACAACCATTATTATATAATTCTTATTAGTGGTTAGTTTTCACACTTGTAGTAGAAATAATAATATAATAATAATACATATTTAAAACTTACTAGTGCATATAGTCGTAATCCACCAGGTTTCGAAACACGTTAAGCCATGTTGCTGTTAAATAACTGATATTACAGGAGTGTAATCAAACCAGTGTTTAGTCACATGGAGTATTATCCTAAGGCTTCCAACAAATTGTAATTAATGTCAAATGGGATTGTTACATTGTTCATTCAGTCTGTGAAAAACGAACAGTTATTTTTTAATTGAAGGTAGCCTTAGAGTCTTGCATAGATTTTATTTAATAATTATTAAGTTATAAAATATTTATTGCAGTATCACTTAGGTTCAAAAGACTATTAACATTAATACACAAACAATTAGTAAAATACATGTATTATGTAATATTGTACGGTCAGAAGTAGTCACTGAATAATTCACGAGTATTAAGTTGTTGGTTAAGATTCAATTAAACTTACACAGATTACTAAAATATAGTTGACCTATTTTTTATAATATACTAATAATGGCTAGACCTTTTTATTTCCTCTGTTTGTTATCGATGTGGTTATTGCTAGTTTCGTGGCAACCTACCACTCCATCAGGTACATCCTCAGAGGGGAATCGTTGTAGAATTAAAATTGACACACTCGATAATACAAAACGATTAAAATACTGATACAATTGTTAATACATATACGCAAATATACTTCGGTTCTCGGAGTAATAATTATAATAACTGTATTAGTTTTTTAATAATTTTGTGTTATTGTGTGTCTCAATTTTAATTCTACGACTATTTCCAACAACGGATGCAGTTGGTTATGTGGTAGGTTGCCACGAAACTAGAAATACCTACGTCAACAACCAACAGAGGACATTAAAAAGGTAAAGCCATTATCAGTATATTATATAATTGCATTGTTAGTCAGAAGTAGGAATTATGAATTCTAATTGATTATCTTTTACACCTACATACATATTTTCGACAGTAATAAACCACCACCTTCTTACTAGTCATCGTCATCGTGTACTCTTCCTCCCCCATTACTGAAGTAAAATAAATTTGGTAAACTCCCCTTTGCTTCCTTTCTTATAATTTAAAATTAATTTTCATTAAAATAATTTTATAATTCAATCAATTAGTATTATTATTTGTTAGTCAATATTTTTGTTTTCATAGGTTTATTTTCACACTCTACTTTGTTTAAGTAATTTATTTTGTGTTTACATTTATTTAAACATTTATTAATGATTAAGTCTATGAATTTTATTTAGCTTTGTATTTTGTATGTAAGGCTCTTTTAGTAACTCATCCCAGCACACAGATTTATTATCTACGTGAGGGTAAATTCATTTATAATATTTGTAAGCTTGTATACCGGTAACTTGTTTTTTGTAAATGAACTTGATTTTGATTTTAAGTGCAGAGAGCTGCTTAGATATCAGTTTCCCGTTTCGAAATATGTAATTATGTGCCTATTTGCTTCCCTTTTTTCCCTTTAAGAGTCAAACAGTTTTTATGTGATTCCTAAGTATACCATTTCCTTTAAATAAAATTTTTTATAAGTGCAGGAATGTATTCAGAATTTTTGAAATTTTCCAAGATGTAATTAAAAATGTATGTTCTCATGCTCCAATTAATTAAAACCCTAAACATTTTTATTTAAATAACAAATATCTGAGTAGATACCTTGCATAAGAAAAAAAAAAAATAGTGGCTACGTCTGATAGGTTTAAAAGTGTTGATAAGTTGTGTAAGAATAAGTGAAAGCACAAAATATATAACCTTAAACAAAATTTCAACATGATATGTACAACGCGAAACTGCCTTATATAAATTAAAAATCAGTATCTAACAGCTTAATAGTGTACACTGAACGGAATGACACTTTAATGACTTTCTGAAATATTGCTGCGAAAATTGATCAACATTAAAGTATAACGTTTAAATAACATTAGCATAAATTGCATCATAATAAATGTAAAATGACACTGAACCTTTTAAATCCATAGCGTTATCGTAGATATAAGGTAAAATCCGCAATAATGTTATTTATGATTTGCTTGTTGAAGGATAGTACAACGGCGCAGATGTGATCCGGCTACAGCCGTGTTGTGCGGGTATTGCCTATTCACAGGAGTTATATTACCAAGGGACTGGATAGTAAACGTGTATTGTGGTTAAGCATTAATCACGATTCCTTTCAGCATGACTTTTAGTCGATAGTGTATTGTCACCACAAATCCTTATTCAATTGCAATTCTATGTTTAAGTGTATAATATTCTAAAGTATGAATGTATGGGACATTTTATCAGCTTAACTATTTGAGCAAAACTTGAATAATATTCGAGCATACTCGAGAGCAGAAAAAAAAAAATTAATAACAAATGGCTTTTTTGTAGCCTCTTAAAAATATAAATCAGTCTTTTTTATTTTTTGTCCTATCTTTACTTTTTTGATACTGACATATTGGTAATAAAAGTGTCTAAAAACTATGTTTTTAGTAATTTTTTGCTGTTTTCCCACAATTTCATTTAAAAATTTAAAATCGCCACCATTTTAACATTTCTATCTTATCAAGTAGATTTTTTCCTAGAACAACTATCTATTATTGTAACATACATAGCGAGTTTCATAAAGATCGGTTCAGCCAACTTGGAGATATAAATTCTTGTGTTTAAAAACAAAATGTTGGATATCTGCCAAACGAATCGTTTTTGTAAAAAAAAAAGAAATATTTTTGATTTTCTCTTTATACTGACCTACATAAGCATTTACCGAAGTTTATAACTTTACTTTCAGGACACCCTGTACTTGGGCACTAGATTTGTGTGACTAGTATACAAAATGTCTCTAAAAATGACAAATATAATATTTAAAAATATAGGGGACAGTACTAGTTCATCTTGAAGCAATAATTTCAAGCTAATATAGATAATATATATATATATATATATATATATATATATATATATATATATATATATATATATATATATATATATATAAAGTGTTCAGTATTATAATTTTACCTCAAGATTAGTTTACAGGAGGGAAAATGTAAGTAAAACTTTTATATAAATACCACTTAAAACTAATTCTAATATCATAATTTAAATATTTTTTTAGCTTATTTATCCATTAAAGGATGAACATTTTAGTACATTTTAACTCGTGTTTAGAAACTTTTAAGCGTTATTAAAGCATATCCAGCTCTCCACATTTGAATAATAAAACAGAGGGTTATAATGACTATTGGCTCTTTCATTACCGTATTACACGCTACCTAAATCTAGCTAGTTTTATTGTGTTTTCATTTTCCCTCACGTTACATATTTTTAAATAGATACTTGATACGTTGAAAAAGGAAAAGATATATAAACATTTTTATGTTTTTCTAAATAATGTTAATTTAACAATTAAAACTTCCGTTGTGTCGACCTGGTTAAGGTATCACTGTCATTAGTGGTAGAATATTTCGGGGAAACTTTTACGAGGCTATTAGAACATTAATTATAGTCTATATTGTAATATGTATTATAGAGGACCATATTTAGTTGTTTTTGATTGAATAGTAAAATTATTAAGCTAAAAATAAACCTTATTAAATTTTAAAATAAACTCTCAAATATACACCTTAAGTTGGAAATTATAACAATAGTAGCTCTGGATCTGTGTGCGCATTTTTATGAAGTATAAGATTTTAATAATATAAAACACTTTATAATACCAATTCTTAATGTGAAACCTGTTTTTTTTTAGAAATAAAATAACCATCCCCACCAGAGAACGTACCATATTTTTTAAATTAACTGAATAACCCCTCATAACTTTCTAGTTCTTAAAAATTGGTTGAATTTTTTTTATAAAAATGTATTGTATGAGTGTATTATAACTAATCTATCATTGCCACAGTATTTTGTTTCTTCTGTAATTAGAACTTAATTGCATTTATTTGAAATAATTCCTTTTCAACACATATATTGTTTGATTACAGTTCAGTAATGTATATGTACTGTTTTGTTAAATATACCTTTTTCCGTCCCTGTATGTCGTATTATATTTTGTATATAATAGTTGATTGTATAAAATATTAAGAATAATTATCATATTTAAATGTTGTGTGATGTATTGTTCATGCATTGATATTATTATTTAAAATGGGTTAATCATATCAAAACCCATGTTAAGGAATCAATCGTAGCCTCCTTCAACCTATTTAGTTGTTAATTGTGATGTGTTTCTAATTATTACAAATATTTGTACAGGTTGGCTGCTATATTTTATTCTCTAGTTGACAACTGCTTTAACAATTTTTTTTCAAAGGTTTTAGAGTAATGAAAGGCAATAAGTTACATTTTGATAAAATAACATCAGTTATTGACTTTGTGATGAAAATCTCATATCAGTTGAAAACCTGTTAATTAGTCTCGAAATCACAAATGACTACGCTCATGCTTTACAAATTTACAACAACAATAGAACATTTACATACCTTTGTATAGTAAAACAAATTAGTATGCAAATAAAATCTAGACTAGCTGCTCCTGCCATGTTAATTGATCCTATTTTACAGTTTTGATTTAAAAAAAATCAACTACATTATTTGTTTTCTGTGACAATCAACTGATTTACTGAATATATTCTCGATAATTGAACAGTACACCTAAATTTAAAACAAAAATATACTAGTATACTTATTGAATATATAGCCCAATAAATATATACTTGAAAAAAATTTTGTTGATACATTTAAAAATACAAATATTCAATTTAAATTCAAACTAATATAGCAATTAAGGTGATGATTTATTTAACAGTCAAAACCCACTACTGATGAAAACGGTTTCAATATCGAATAGGGTAATATCAATAATGGAAGGTTTAACAATAGAAATCAAAGTAAAACTAGCGTCAATGACATGTTACAAAAATTGCTAATAGAACAAATTGTCTCTAATTTTCATACTATTAAACACAAACATAAACAAATCTTAGATATTGAAATGCGTAAGTTTTTTTAATCCTGAATAGATTTACCAAAAGATATAATACATAAAAAATGCCAATAAATATACTTACAAAATCTATTACCGGTAATATTTATATACAAACAGAATATACATACAACATTATCTTTTGTTTAAATATATACCTAAAAAATATTTCCAATTCAGTCGAGTAGGCAATATTTTATACAATTATTGGATTATTTCTACAGGCACAATAATCTATACTAATGAAATCAACCTTAAACAACGTGATAGTGAATTGTTAAATGCCATAAACAAATATATTTAGTTATTTATTCATTTTAAAGTGATTCGTAATTCAGAATAAGGACGAGAATACATTTAATAAAATCGTAAGGATTTCAGAAAACCTTTTCAGCCAAGCTTTATAGTAAAAAGTTTTTAATAGATCATTTTCTAAATATAAATTTGATATGAATTATTATTTCTGGGTACAGTTTTTCAAAGCAATCAATCAAATGGTTTTCAAATTCATGTTGTAAAAAACTATTTAATGAACATTACATAACATACAGTCATTTGTTTTTATGTAGAATGATATGTACAAAATATAACACATTTACCATATGTTTCTTTGTTATCATTATTAATTAAATATAAGAGATATATTTTTCGAGATATTATATTGTCTCGTTTTCTCTTTATTTTTATTATTTAGCAATTCCAAATACAGTATTTGTGCTGTGATCAGCTTTGGAATGTTAAATAACATTAATCCCTATTAATAAATATTGATTTTCTTGTGCAGTATTTACGTAAAATGTTTTAAAGTCTAAATGTGAAGGACCAGTGAAGTGAGCCCTGTTTAGGACTGGTGGTCCAAAGAACGAATCAGCCATCGCTAACAATTAAATTTCTCAAGAACAATTTGTCTTGTATTACTTAGCGACATATGTCTACTATTCAACATAAAAGTAAGAGTAAATATTTTATATTTAATATATTACGGAAAGGTCAAATTTAAAACTGTACGCTGTAAACAACACATTACATCTCATAGCAGTTATTGAGATAGCTAAATGGTTCAATCATAACTATTAGGGTTGAAGTAAGTTTTCTAAATACATTTGTTCAACTTGGCCATAAGCGCAAGAGTGTGTGCAGATAATGGACCTTGGGAGTACGCCAACCAGAGCGGTAGTTGAGGCATTAACTTGACCCTCTGGAAAATGAGAGGGTAGTTAGCTGAACAATGGCCACGTAGTAATGTAGGTCAAGGTATTATAAATGTGTTTTATAGTGTACGAAGATTACACAGTTTATATGTTTTGTTTAGTTCAAAAAACGTTACAACACTAGTCGTTCATAAAGATCGATAGAACACAGGGCGTCACTGAACACTTTCAAATGAGCTAATTCCTAAACATAAAAATAATGTATTACGATACTTATTTTTACAAAGCGGCTTCCTAACAAGTTTCTTACATAAGATTCGTTTCTTAATGGGCTATTAATAGAGAGCTCTTTCCAATGACGTCTTATGTTACAAATAAGAACTAAATTCCTCATTAACACATATTATGTTCATTAGATGATGTATCTAAATTTTTAGTTTTTGAGTTTTAATGAAAAGTTATATTGAAAAATATACACATGACAATTGTTAAATATGTTATATGTGAATACCAACTATTACTAACTAATAGCATTAAAAAAGTACGAATAAGTTGTACGTACCATACACAAAATTCTTCTACAATACACCATTCTTAGGTTCAACACAAGAGTCGTTACGTTGAATTGGTTAGACTTTACGAGTTTAAGCCTTACCCAGTTGCATATTCAAGATTAAGGCAAATATTACACTGGATTTAAATAAAAATAATTGTTATTGTATTATGAAAAACATATATCTCATATTAAAATATTTATCCTGTTCCTACATTACCAGGATAACAAATAATATTATCATATAACAAATAAATTAATTTTGTATTATGTTATAAAAAGAAGTCAAATTTAAAGAACTTCATTTATATATATATATATATATATATATATATATATATATATATATATATATATATATATAAAATTTGCCGTTTTACATGTTTATCCTTATGTAATGAAGTTCATTATAATATATTATTTATGTTGCAGTAGTGTTAATTTAGTGTTATAAATAAAGATAATCCTTTTTATTACACAGTTTTCATAAAAGTATTTGTATTTTTAATTGTACTTGTTAATATTAAAACCAATATCAAAGACAAGAGATCAGAATAGTAAGAAGGAAATTATTGAGAATTTATTTATATCAGTAAACATGTTTTCTTGATAAAAAGAAGTATTATTTATATATAAACTTCTGTTACCAATTTAAAAGTACCTTTTGAACGTAGTATTTCAGGATTTATGCCTGTTAAATAGGGGAACAAAATATTTTGGGTAATAAACAATGCTTTTTGTTGGAAATAAATTGACAACCTTTAATTTTATTGTTACATTTTAGTTGGTTTAGTGAAACGATTCGTATTACCTAATATACAGTTTGACGTTTAAAACTATTTTAAAATTAAATTTTTCTTTTAATTTAATTCATGTTCTGTCAAAAACATGGATTATCCCTAACAACTAACGGGAAATTTTAAATTATATTTTAAATGCCAACCTACTATGGAAATCAATATCTTGGAAATTGTAACAAACACAATATATATAAAATTAAATTTACTACCATTCCTTAAGACCCATAACAAATACAGTGTTTGGAGTGAATATAATGCTACAAAAGAATATAAGATGCTATAATTTATTCAGAGAGATGGGTGTCAGGGAAGATACATTACGGTGTGAAACTCGCAAGGCAGCTTGTGTGTTAGAACGGCAAATTGGTTGCGTGAGATGAATAACGATTTTTGGAACAATGCACATGTATTGGTAGATTTATAACATTTTCAAACAAAAAACAAAAAAAAAAAAACACGATAGTGTTCATGTAGCTTATAAGAATTAGTTTATAATATATAAATTCGACAACATATAAAACTTACATTGTTCGATTTTTATTGTTATTACAAATTTAGGAAAAATAAAAAAAATAGTAAAATTTTTATAAAATATATTTATGATATAAATTGATTTCTTTTATGTTTTACGTCCTCCCCACGTTGTCTAAGTTGAGGGAGTTACTCACATCCCATGTCTACCTATAATTACACTAAGAACTTTCCCTTTATTAAGTATTGACGTTGATTGGCCCACCCATTCTTCCAACACACTTAAAACATTAAATGGGTTTGTCTCCTATCGATTTTCCGTTAGTCGAGATACCACAGTATATCCCCATGGAATCATATGTGATGTCTCACACAAATGATTTTTTCGGACATGGAAAAAGTGAAACATATATAATACCAAGGGTATAGATAATATTTTATTTAAAAAGAAATCATAGATAGATTAATATTATAAGTCAGTCATTAAAAATACTAGAATTATAGTAACTGAACAGGTTTTAATTCACATACTTATCAAAGTACAAGTTATTTGAAGAAAGACTCCCGATATTCGAGATGTATTACAATTATATCTTGAAGTGATTAAGCAATTACAATGGTGATACAATTTGTTCAGTTGTCTTTAACTATATTTTTTAATGAAGCAAAACAACTGTTGTCTTTTACGAAGTTCGTATTTAACTAAACTCGTTAACATATAGTTTTAAAATGTGTAATCTATCAAGAAAGAATGATGGTATAGGTCTTCAAAAGAACAATACAAACACCAGTTCATAAAAGGAAAAGAAGAACGTTGAAAAGACAAACAGGTAAGTGATTACAAGGGTCCTCACAGAGGTCGACCTTTTCTCAAAACTCCCTTTATTGCATTTGGTTTCCTTCGATTTTAATCAAAAGATTCCTTTAAATGCTCTTAGTGTTAAACGTGTATCTTAACATATTTTGTAATTATTAGTTTCATCAAATACTTAATTCGTCTCCTACGTTGTCTAATGATGCTCATGCGAAGACCACAATATTATTAGGTTTACTGATTTCGTGCACTCTTTATAATTTCGACGGTCTGTGCTTTGATGAAAAATTACTTTGTTAATCATAGTTAGTTATAAAGGTTTGTTTTTCTTTATTCGTATCTAAATCTTCAGAATGTATTTATATTTAAGAGTATAACATTTCTTTATTACAAATTTATCTTTTATACATCTGGTCTTGAACCGGGTTTAAACTATGTTGGCTGATAATTTTTAAATGTTTTTTTTTAATTGTCATCCTAGTCATAAATTACTTAGATTTTATAAAAAAACTTCCGTTAAATACTTTGTGGTGCACACGCATGATTTGTAATTAATGAAATAACGGAACTAAGTAGTTTTAAACCAATTAGTTATTGATAATTTCTTTCTTATATTTCAAAACTTTTATTAATTTAATCCAACGTCCAACATCTAGGCTAGTAATACGTTCAAAGGTTGATTGTTTATGGTAAATTTTATTATATTTAATATGAAAAATAAAAGTATACAAAATGATACAGTAGTCGGTTAGTGTCAGGATAAAAAAATAATAACAGTAGGTTTAATTAGTTTATTTTAAAACTGTTAGTATTATGTTTATAAACAAAGGTTGGGAACATCATAATTTTTGTTAGGTTGACAAGTCAATGATTGATGGCATCTAAATTTATAACGGTTTTGTTCATTAAAGTCCAAAAGTAATTTCGTAAGTGGCAAAGTGATTATTAATGTATGTCAATAGGAGTCCACTTCACCTGCCACCTTAAAGAATGTCACTCTTCTTAAGGCCAATATCGTTGCCAAATTAACATTGCAGATTTGTGTATTAACAACATACAATATTACACATGAACATTTCTTTTAAATGGCACACAATTTTCTAGTACCATCTGAAACAGATTGTTTTCTAATTGTTTTGGTTTATATTTATGTACGCATGAATATTTTTTTAATCAAAAGCTTTTTTATAAACCAAGCAAAACAGTTTAAAAAAATGTGTCTTGATGGAAATAGTTACACTCGTATTATATTACATGTTAAAAACTGTTATGTCAAAAAATGTAAGCATGAAACATTTTTAAGTGCAGTGATGTTCAACTGCAAAACGCGGCCGTCATACTGATAACTGGTATTCCCTCTTACACTAGTGAGAAATGAAAGTCAACAGCTATGACTGTTCAAATCGCACATTGGTTTGGTGACGGATGAGCCTCATACACTGTCTTCTGATGATATGTTGAAAGGTCTTGGATCCTCGGTGGCTACCAAAATACTTCCCATTATACATCAAAGTGATTTAATCTTCTCCTTAATATGAATCTGACAGTATTATGAAAAACGTCAAATAACATTTGACCCGTCGGGACAATGCCAGTCGATACCGCTGACATTCTGGATTTTTTTACTTCAGTTGTCCACTTCTCTCTTCTAGTGTTATTGAAGAGTCATTATTACGCTGTTCTTAAAACTCTAAATAAATATTCAGATTATCAACTCAATGGTCACATGAACTATTTTTCAAAGCCCCTTCGGATATACAACTTACAATAGACGTGGCAAGACTCTTGAAACACTTTCATATTGAGAAGTGAACGTGAGGAATAAGTCTCCCAGCCAGCTTTGGTAAAGGTTAGAGTTATATTGAAAACGATAACCTAAATAACAGTTTATATCAAAACAAGCCAGTGTTAACGGAAAATAGAAATACAGTCATTTTATTTGTACAGATATTTTAATATGAAGTAATTTAATATGATCTAACCTTGTTAGATCTGGGAAGTAACCTTTCGCCAGTATATTACAACTGGCTTTTATTGATATAAATTTCCCACAGTAAAAGCTATTGGACAATGGTATTATTGCTTTTACATACATTCACTATATACAACCTTTTTTAGACACTTTAAGAAAGTACAGTTTAAGAGTTTAAATATTGCGTAAATCGTACCCTAAAAGGCAGACTACTATTATTAACTGATCTATACATATATCACCTAAGTGAATTCCGGTGTGTCTTGCACTTATATGTTGCAATTTAATTTTAGTAACACCAAAACAGTTTTCATAGGTAACTTTGCTTAACTACTAACACCTAACTCTACTCAAACCATTGAATACTGACGACAAACTCTCAAGAAATATCAAACATATTAAAAATGTTCCACAAGTTTTAGCTCGTAGCTGAATTTGTTGAAAGATTATATAAGTGTGAATCCGGCTAAGTATCCATTGTTTGGGTATCATAACCCAGGAATTATTAATTAAAACATGAAACACTTCTGATTCCTCCTGGACACAAACACAAACACCCAAGAGTCTAAGGATCCTGTCCGTGCGTAGAAATTACATTGAACCGTTGTGTCTACTATCGCTTCATTTAGAGTTGTCAGAGATTATCAATGACAATAATTTTTCTAATGAGAATTTGATTTTGTTTTCAAAATGTTCATAAAAATGTAAAGTGACGAGGTAAACCAATAAATTTAATGTTAAATTAAATATATTATGTAATTAGTCACTAGATTGAATTTAACAATTGGGTTGAACAAGTTAAATAAGGATTTTTACTAGATTAAGTTAAGGGTATCTAACTTTATATCCACCCTCTAATACTTAACTTTGGGACCAAAGGCTTAATGTGACTTCCGAATCCCCACCATAGACTGGGCAGACTGATTGAGTGCAAGGATGGGTCTCAGTGGTCACCCATCCAAGAAACAGCCACACTCGATGTTGTATGACGCCGTTATAATGCGATAACGTCGGAACCCACCATACAAAGCCACTACCAATTCTTGGGCTTATAGGCTACTGCTAATGAAATTAAATTATGTAAATAAATCTCAAAAATATGTTTACGAATATAAAAGTATATTTACTTACTTCATGATATATTATCTCAAAATATGCTATTAATTACAAGTGTTATTTATTATATACCGATCAATATTTAAGTAATTATAACGACACTAAACAAGCTACAAGGTCTAACTGTTATTAAGTTTGGTAATTGTTTGAAGAGGACTTGACAACTACGAAGATCGTAAGTTCAGTCTAAGCCACAGAGCAGTTGACGGCATGGTGAAGTATTGATTAAGTAAGCTTAGCTTGATTAAAACTGTCGACTCGATGGAGCTCTTAGCTTTGGGGTCTTGACAAACAGTTGATTTAATAGATTTTATAACGATACAAATGAATGTTGGCCATACTTTTTAAACAACTATTTTTTTCTGTTTTATTAGTTTATTATTCAATTAGTTAATTGAATTAGTCAACTAAATTAGTTAATTATTAAATCCTATTGGAAACTTACATAAATAATATATCCTGCTCGTTTGAAAGACGAATATAGAAGTTTGTTAATGTTGAATTTTTTTCTAAGCAATTACTTATTTACTGTAGTTTCTCATAACAAACTGACTAATATACGAAGTAAATTTCCAAGAATAATTAGATAATGGGGTGATTTCAATGTGTTTCATATATTTTACTTTATGAACTAATAAATGAAAGTATAATTTCCATATGACTATGACAGGAGATTATTTTATGTACAATTACTAGCTATTTTTTATAAATAAATCTTTTACTTATAAATTGCGATTCAGAAGAATCCTGAGGATCTACTGGCGAGAAACTATCATAAATGAAAAGTTATGTAGAATATGTGGCCGAGATTCAGTAGCAGCGAAAATCAAGACAAAAAAATGCACCTGCATTGGACACACTTTCCATAGTGGACAAGAAATCATTAGTATACAAGCCCTTGATTGGAACTCACAAGGAAGACGACAACTTGGAAGACCACAATTTACGTGAGGAGAACTGTGGAAAAGGAAATAAAAATAAAAGGCAATAATTGGTGAGAGATCTTAAATCGCTCAGAATCGTGTCAGGAGAAGGTCTTCTGTTGCGGGCTACTTCCCCCAAGGGATTAACGGAAATAGGACACTAAGTCAAATTGTTTATAAAATGTATTTACTAGAGAGCCCGTGGTTGACAAAAGTTATAAATTACATTTTAAAACAGAGAAAACATTCTTATGTGTTCAATAATTTATTTATTTATAAATCTATAATACTTCTTTAATTGTTATAATAATACAATTCAATCCAATTTCGCCACTAAGCCAAAGGATGTATTTGTAAAACTATCAGCCCCCTACCACTTATAGTTAATGTTATGTAACCAACCAAACAATAATTTTAGGAAAGTACATACGTGATTGATGAATGTTATCAAACATTTAAAACACTGTAAATATAAAACGATATTAGTAATTTCAATTAAACTTTTTGGATGGTTTATTAAAATTTTCTTGAGTATATGCAGTTTCGTTAAGAGTCTTTTCATAAAACCCATTAGGATTTTTGTAACCTTATGGTTATAGTAAAGATTGTCAGTTAAGCTTGCACAGCCACAAGCTACTTACAATTGACTATAAAAAGCATTATAATAAGATTTCACCAATAATATTTTTATATAGCTAATTACTTGACATAAATGATTGTATTTTTACACAACCTAGTCAGTTGTTAATGTTTTTATGGATACAACTATTTGTAATATAAGTATGTTTTTTTTTTAATTTTCAAATTTTTTTATAGTAGCATTTTAATGAAAATATTAGCCTTGAGATATCAACGTATATTAATATTTTCATAAGACACGGATTACTATAACAAATGTTTTAAAAGTAAAAATTACATAATCAATGTTACGGTGTAGTGTATCATTTATTTTTTGTGTGTAAAGTTAAAGTATTTAATACATAATGTTGACCATTGTGAAACAAATAGCTCTCTTTGGAAGCCTTCATAGACCTAGCATGTAAAAAGAATTCTATTAGATATAGCTTACCAAAATAAGGTCAGAACTGTTATTGTTCAAAATGAAGATGTTTTTTGTAGGAAATAAAAAAATTAACATTAATGAACTT